>JAUZSV010436429.1:0-10056 GCA_034780495.1 Parotocinclus cesarpintoi | reverse complement strand
AACTCCCTGAAAGTGGTAGGAAGAAACCTCGGGAGGACCAAGACTCAACAGGGGACCCATCCTCCATGGGTGGCCTAGATTTCAGTGCTCATACCATTGATTACTTTGCATACTTGTGAAACATGTAAATGTATGTTTGTATCTTACAACTGATACAATTTTACAAAGCAAGCAACTTGAGGTTAAGAGCCTTTCTCATGGGCACAACAGTGGCAGCTTTGCAAAGGTGGGATTTGAACCAGTTCAGACTCTGCAGACCACCGTGTATTCCAGTGTGTAAGTACGAGTGTTTGTTAAAAACAGTGCGGTTTTGTTGGACTGACACTGAGCCTAATGGAGAGTTTCCATGCTGATATCCAATCTGCGAGCAGTAAGAGGAGAGAGGTGCTGGGGGTGCGCTTCTGTGCCAGCACCGCACAGCCGTTTAATGGAAAACTAATGCCCAATAAACTGAGTCTGTGAGAACCGTTAGTAAATGTGACCCACATAGATAGCAATGATGGACTGGAGTCAGACAGATCCACGTCTAGCTCTCAGCACCGATATGGGCCAGGGTATGACCTGGTCCGGACCTCAGAGGACTGGAGAATGAGCTCAGGTGTCTGAATATGAGTTAGTGTAGTGTACTAGTTTACTAGTACTAATTGAAATAGGCTAGGCACTGCAGTGTTCCCCATACTTTAAAATCAACACTGACGACCATATATAATATATTATCCATACAGATTTTTATGGAATGGTAAAATGTCTTTTATGTGACAGTGCAATGTATTTCCTATTTTGTTTACAATACAAGCAGGTACTTCAGAAGAAATAAGTGCATTTACCTCTGGTATGAAAGAGTCCAAACCAATAATTAAAACAAAAACAATAATTAAGTACCAATCTAAATTAATATAATTTGATTGTAATGGCATACATCCTTAACTATTTATCGGTTGGCACAGCAGTGGACTTTTGTATTCAAACTGGTGATTATATGACATCACAAGGCGTGGCCTATAGAATTGTCGAAGCTTAGTTAAGCCCCAGGTTGAGCCTGGCACTAACCAGGTTTGTAATAGTCAAAATCATTTGTTGCTATAGTAACTTTAATGGGGCAAACATTTGGCCTTTTATTGGTTTAATTTTTACATTTATCATCGAATCCACCCACGGTTGGGTCCCTTTTTGACATTTGGGCGTCCCAAGGTTTCTTCTTTATAACGTTTGGGGAGTTTTTAAAGATTTTAAAGATCATTTAAAACTGTAAAGCTGCTCTGGGACAATGTAAAAAGCACCGTAGAAATAAATCTGCTTTGCCTCTTTTGTGGAACTGAAACTTGGCATACTGAGATAACTTGCTTTGTAACCCTGGATCGTCACTATGCTGATAAGGCTTGTGCAAATTGCATCTCTATCTTAGATTGTTTTGTCTGCATCTCACCATCTCGCCAACATGCCTTAAGGAATTCTCAGAGACACAAAATACTGTGGTGGCCTGATTTATATCAGTATATAGAAGGGGTTCTTCATTATAAGTTCTGCAGACTGCAGCATGTCAGAAGCTACCGAACAAGTTTCAGTATATACTGTATATATCACATTTTGGAATTCATGACTGCTGAAAATAAGATTTACATTTATAATATTTAGCAGAGGTCCTTATCCAGAGTGGCTTACAACTAATGCACCATTACAAGTCAACTGTGGGCTTAGGGCCCAAGGAACCAATATTGGCAGCTTGGCATGGACAGATTTGTGCTTTGAACCCTAAAGCCTCTGGTCCACAGTCTATTACCTCCATCAAAGTACATAACTTAGTTAATTGATTCACTTTATATTTTATATTATATATTTTAGATTTCACTTATATTTTTACACATTATATAGCCAAATGTTTGTGTACACCAAAAAGTGTGTTTGTATGTTGCTGACCCCTTTCTGCCATATAAGATTTTGGAATTTGACTGTGAGATCAGTTACTGATGTTGCACAATAAGCACTAGTGTACTCTTGTTCTGTAAAAGCATCATACGGGTGGAAATCTATAAAAGTGGTACAATGGGAGAGAGTCAAGTGTTCAGTGCAAATTGTTCTACTACCACTGTTTATCTGTGTGGGTCTCATACTTGTATGTTTGATATTATGAACCTGTTGGCAGTGAATGTGGCTGAATTAACAGCTCACTAAACATTGCTGTCTGATATCATTCAGGTTAGGAACATTGCTGTGAGCCACACCTTCAGGATTGAGAAGGCACGCCGAAAGCTGGGTTTCTGCCCCAAGAAGTACACCCTCGCCGACTCAGTGGATCAGTACCTGCAGAACCGGCCAGTGCGATCTACTTCTTCCCTCTTGGACTCATTAATATTCTTTGTGTTAATGATGATGATGGGGTTGCTCGTCCTGATGTTCTGCCCACAGTGGTGGAAGCATTAGCGTTGTTTCTCCTGCATTCTGATTAATCATAACCAGTGAAGTGTGAATTATATGGTAGGTAACATGGCTTCTTCCTCGTGCATTTCTTACACTTAGTCCAAATCTTTTAAAGTTTCAGAGGTACATAAAAGGGGATTGGGCGCCAACGAGGTCAGGCTGGACCCCACTCAGCTGCAGGGACCCTAATGCTTCTGTATTCATTAATGTAAGTGTGTGACAGTGATGTGGCCTGAAGGATATTATATTGTAGCTTTAGGTTTTATTCAAAGAAAGGTGCATTAAGATGATCCCGAGGAGAAAAGTCTGGCTGACATCTAATGTATATCAAATCAGTTTCTCTTGGTTTATCTTGTTTCATACAATAAACATTTCAGAGTGAATTACAAATGAAGCTTGTTCCAGAAAGAAATCCAAGAAAATTGAATTGGGAATATTTAGATAGTGGTAACCTTTTCCATTATATATCATAAGTAAATTCCTACCTCGTTCCACCATTTATAATTCCCACATATTTTATTTGTGTCACTTTCTGACTGCGTATTGGGTTGAGCTTCACGTTTCTATTTCATTTCTCACGTGTACTACGAGTGAAAAGACGCAGGACACGCCATGTGTTGTGTTGTGGACCTTTCCGAAGGCTGCCAAAACCGTTGTTGGGGTTTCTTGGTCAGTAGCGGTTCTTCAGACAATCACGACATGGCTTGATGTCCACAGTTCTTGTTTCTCTGAATTTGGCTTTGAGGGATGTAACAGTGCTGTGTGAAATTGGTGATCTTCAATGAATGATCTTGAACATCAGAATTCCATCTTCAGTTACATGTGACGAACACAAACAAGAAGTAACAAAAAAACCCCAAAAGTTTCCCTTTAACTAATATGACTGCTTTAAAGGTCATGTTCATGTTCCAGACATAGCCTACAAGATAGGCCGCCTTACCCATTACTTGCGGGGGTATTCATATATGTTATTATTATTACTGTGTCTTTGACCCACTCTGTATTGTGTGTTCAAGAGCTTCCCATGTAATTAAATGCTGAATAAAATTGGAGTTTGTTTCTCACTGATAAGAGGGAATGGAGGGTGTAGGTAAAGGTGTGCTTAGACTGAGGGGTATCTAAAATCACACACATAGACCTCTATAATACTGTATAATATTCATACTCAAACAAATAATATAATTTAAATGTTATATACACAATTTTGTGTCCTTTTGGGTTTTAAGGCAACAGCCTTATCGTATTGGTGCAACATTACCACCTACTGGACTGGATGATGTGCATCATTGTACAAGATCACACCATTGAGTGGTTTATTCAGGGTGTTCATGTTTGAAGTCGGAAACAGCCCATTTGACGGCCGAATTGGGAGAAACATTATAATGTAATGAAACAAATATTTGTATTGTATTCAGAATTGCATAAAAGCGTGGGGGTGTTTTTTTGAAAATAAAATCTTTGCTTACCTGTGTAATTGTTGTGAGTTTAATATTAAGACATGTATTTAGACTTTTAGAATAATAAAAGTCTTGCACAGTCTGTGCTCTCTAATTTATTAATTATTATACATTATATAATTTTACTATTAATACAAACTTAACTATTTCAGTTTACACCCAACACACCAAAGGAGGATGGGTCACTTTTTGAGTCTTGGTCCTCCCAAGGTTTCTTCCCCCTACGTTCAGGGAGTTTTTTCTTTCCACTTGCCACTCACTATATACTGTATATCTGACTTTGATTTGGTTCCTGATACTGGATACTGATACAGAATGGTTCCTTGTTAAACATATAATGTTATATAATTATATATAAAGTTATATAATAAAATAAGAAAGTGCACATCGGTTGTAATGCTTAAGTCAAAAAAATAACAAGGTACAAAGTAAGTGTAAAGTGAACCACAGACTTACCAAGAAAATGAATATTACTACCAATTAAACCGAATTACCAATAAAAAAAAAAAACAGAAACTCGTTGTGCTGGGAATCCTCTTTAATTAGCTCACTGAAGCCCAAATCAAGTGTTTAGTCTTTGTGCATGCTGAAGGTATTTTACTACAAAATCTAGTAGTACAAGTTTAGCACCGTTTAACAGTTGCATTCATTTTCATAAAGCTTCTAACATTTAACACATTTCAACATTTGCATACAACAAAGCCACTACAGAGGGAAATCAGTGTGGAATGTGTCACTTATACACTTGGCCAATTCAAGCAGCAATGTGAAATAAGCTAATTAGACTTCACTTCTATTTGAAGCACAAAATTACTTCATCTTTTTCATCTTGTTTCATTAAGTTTCAAAAGTTCTTTTCAACAGCACGAATGGCCAAACATAACATCTTAATGCCTTTACAATGGAACAGTAGGCGTTAAGTCAACATACATAACACAAAACACAAGCACAGCATTCTAGTTAAGGCTAACGATATAATGCACTTGAAATCAAAATCATTGATTAGCCCTCAAACCTGTGTGTGTGCTGTGATTGTCCTGGCTAATCTCACAAGCACCTCACAAAAGTTTCTGTGTATAGAAATATATATCATATATACACATACACATACACGGGGTGAGTCAAAAGCTACAGGACACCCCTTTTGTTTTAGGAAAATTAAATATCTGAACACCCCAGCACGTAATGGGCGAGGGGGGTATCTTTAAGTGTATGTCTGTAACATGGGCACCATCTTGAAAAGCCACATTGGATCAATGGCAAGTTTTACCAATGGGAAGGTGGTCATGTAGCATCTCAAAGAAGTCCAGAATTGTCTCAGAAATCAAATGCAGCAATCAGATCTACATGCTAACGCAGTCGCCGTATCATAAGAAAGATCAACAATTTCATACAGCACTGTTACATCCCTCATAGCCAAATTCAGAGAATCGGGGGGTGTGGATGACAAGCCAACCGACCAAGAAACAATGGTTTAGGCAGCATATGACATGTCCTGTGACTTTTAACTCACCATGTATATCAAACAACATATCTGTTTCAACATATTGGATTATTGCTGATTAATCTCATTAATATATCACAACAGCAACTCTGTCCCCACCTACACCGATGACCAACTGTCCAACAACCCTTCAGTCCTTCTACAATTTACATTCTCTACCAAACTACATACGCTTCAAATCACATGATCCAACCAGCTCTCCCAGTAATGACAGCCACCACTTCACCAACAACCAGCTGAACACAAATCACAAAACCTGTCACATTTCACTCGCAATGACCTAAAACAGTTTGGAAGGAGGACAGTTAAGCATTCAGTATTCAAGTATTGGGCTTAAGTATCAGATTACAGCGTGTCTACGGGTACTAAACATGTCCCGTTCCATTTTAAGACCACAGGAGAACAACATAAGGCTTTTTACATTAGATACACACTTTTCTCTATCACTCATTAGTAATGCTTAAGTGATACTTGCAATCAAATCCAGTTATTAAAGCACTGCGTCAGCGCAACACAAAATCCAAGAACATACAGTGACTTAACAAAACTGATATAAAAAATAAATTAAACTGGATAAAATAAAGGCTGCGCCAATGACGAAAATAAATACAAATTAAAAAACAAAACCCTGAACTGCATAAAGTGCTGCATCACCAAGCTGTGAGAAACTGTAACACACAAACCAACAAGTGGAGCCAGCAAGAGCTTGGTTAGCTGTAAGTTGGTTAGTACATGTCGCTGACTAGAATTTTCTTTTCTTTTATTACATTTGGCCAAAAATACAACGTGCACAATTTATTCACGTTTATCCATTGGATGAAGTGGATCCAAAGTGCTGAAGTAGCTAGCTTGCATGCGTAGCTGCTACTTTAGCACTGTGCTAACTGAGGATCCTCACAGACACACCTACACACGCCTGAAGATTTCCTCAGTAACTCACCCATTTAAACAACTTATTTTTCAAACATCTTATTTTGATATACGAACAAACTTTGAAGTCTATTATCATCAAATTCACATCTAAACCTGTATAACAAACGCCATTCTAGGTGAATTTGTCCGTCTTATACACAGTGTGCAGACTGTGTGAGAAACTTGATTTGAGGTGTGCGGGGGACGATTTGACTGAACGCCAATGCTATAACATTGTAGCCATTAGCTCCATTAGCCTCACTGTTGCTAACAGACTGCATTGGGAAAATTGTGTACAGGTTACAAGTGGCCAGATTAGTCAGACAGAACATAAAATATGCACATAGCTCCAATGACATACAAAGAGCTTCCTAGTAAACAAGTTTCTCTGAAACCTGGTTAGATCTAGATTAGCATGAACTTTCATCTCAAGCTCCTTCATCTACAGTATTTACAGTGTTACTCTACAGAGCATGTTAGTAAGAAATCACACAGAACACGGCACAATTTCTAAGATAATGTGGTCAACTGGGAAATAAACGTTTATATTAGCAAATCTAAGGCTACAAATAGTCATCAGAACATGCATGGCTAATCCCAGAAGCCTGTGTGTACACACACACTACATACAAAATGCAAACATTAGTATCTGAGGTAAAGTTCGAAGTTGGATGGTATCTATTTGTGGTTACTGCTGCCCAGTTTCGCCTGGTCGTTCCATGTGACTTTTTAAGGATTCGATTTAGATGAAGACTGGAAATGCGTTTATAACAGATTTTATCTGAGGTAATATAACAAGCATAAATATATCTGGATTTTCAAGACTGGCAAAACTATTAAAATATATTAACAAACTGTCTGGTTAAGGTACTAGTCTACAGACCACAAGGTCTAGGGTTCAAGTCCCAGCACTGGTAAGCTGCCACAGTTAGGCTGTTGAGCCTAACTCCCCTCCCTCAGATCCAACCAGAAGGCACGAGTGACAACGGACCTATGCACCAAGAACATATCACAAATATGGGCTAAAGTACTATACTATTCACTAAAAATGGGGGATATTTTGTTATGGGATATTTAATTTAGAAATATCCCCTAATTTTTGTGAGCAATATATTTCAATTGACTTTTAGAGACTATTCTATACTTTAAAGACATTAACACAGTGCATTAGAAAACCTAGTTATAGATGTGCAAGAAACTATTGAAAATGCATTACATAGTCTTAATATTTGCAGACAGAGTAAGATTAGATGCACTTTAGGAAGTGTAGCGTGTTAGATGCAACATCTGAAGGCATCAAACAATCCAAATGCAAGACGCATGAAACGACCTCATTTTAGGATTGGGATGGTGTTATGCTGAAGGACGGGTTTCTCGGTTAACGCCTAAGGCAATCTGTACAGCAGCACCAATGCATTTATGATCCCACTGTTACCAAACAAGACATGGATTTTTACCCATGATTTCCTGTATTGCATATTCATCTGCTTCTAGGAATAAATTTTAATGAACAGAAAGTGCAAAGCCAATGCTGATTACAATAAGCAAGGACCTAAAAATACTCAAAATACTGCTAGTTACTTCCTCCAAACCCAATAGTCATTGCTCCTGTTTCAGCACATCCCTGTTCTCTCTCAGGTCCTCTTTGGTCTTCTGGATCCGCATGAAGATCTCCCTAAAGAGTTCCTTGTACTCTGGCTGGTAGAGCTCGTCCACAGGGCACGTCGGTCGCGTTTTAATGGACGCGGCAGGTGTCTGGACGGCTTTGTGACTGGGTTCGTCGTCTTTGCGCTGGCACCGGATCAGCAGCTCTTCGTATTTGGTCTTCAACACCCCGTACTGTGCGTCCACCTCGTTGAGCAGCGACACGCCACGCTGCCTTATGGCTTCGGATCGCCGAATGCAAGTGAGCTTGTGTCCTCGTCTCAGGTCCTTTGCCGGCCCGTCTTCTTCCTCTTCTTCCTCTGGCCCTGCCGCCGACTCGACTTTCTCATTGGGGGAGTAAAACACGGTGTCGAGTACAAGCGGGTCTGTAATATTGGCGCTACAAGATTCAGATCGCCACAACTGCCGCAGCTCCTCCACTTCGGCCTCCAGCTCGGCTTGGCGGCGCCGCGCTCCCTCCAGTAATGTAACGCGTTGCTCCAGCGTCCGGTTCTCCCGCTCAGCCAGCTCCGTAACTTTCTCAGCGGCCTCTCGCCGTTCACGTTCGCTAGCTAGCTGGGCATGAAGGCTACGTAGGGAGCTCTGTAAGGCTGATTTTTCCTCTTCCGCCAGATTAGCATGCAGCACGCACAAAGAGCGATCGTCAAGTGATCCGGAGCTTAGGCGCCTACAAAGAGATAATAATAATAATAATAATAATAATCAAATAATCATAATTTGGATAATGTGATCTCTATGTCTTGTTTTTAAAGGGAAGTGCCCTATCCCACCCTTGCCCCTTAAAAGCCCTTCATTTGTTTAGTGATGTAGCAAGATAATTATCTCTCTAAATATTGATTTATAAAATATATGTATAAACGTTTACAATCCCTGTCTAAACCCAAAGTTGTGCTCTTTATTGATGGGAAAGAAGTGTCAGGTGCAGCTAGAGGCAAAATGCTATTCACTTCATGTATTACATTTAGGGGCAATGCAAATTTGTCATAACGTGCACAGCGATTTCTGCAGTTGCGTTTTCTTAACACCAGAGGGCACAATCCTACATCATTTTCAAACGCCACACAGGCGAAGTCAAACCTGCTGTGCCACCCTGCCACCCTTTTGTAAGCCCAATTAACACATACCTTGCGCCATTTTGTGCCTAAATGCCCTTGTCTTTATTATCTTCCATTTTAAAATGAAAATTGGTTGATTTAAGTCAAGATAGCACTTTACATAAAGTTGACAAAACTGTTACAGTAGCACATTTTTTGTTGCCGTGGCTATATTTCAAACTTCTAAATAATTTAATTAAAATAATTATTTAGATTTGTTATTCTTATAGAAATAAAGGTATATTTTCATTCAGTTATTTATAGTGAAACCACAATAAACCATTTGAAACACTTTTAAAGCTCTGATTCTGCGTTTAAGGGCAGAGGAATTGTTTTTTTTAAGAATATATAGAGGAAATGTGCTTTTCTTTTTTAAATGGGATGACTTGTGATAAGAAAATGCATTATATGTCATTCATTGTAGTAGGTTAGTGGTCTGGATAGCAAACAGGGTTAAAATACCTCATGCTATTGTGGGATTTCAGATACTGGGTGTGACTGGTTGGTGTTTGAAATGAACACGGTGGAGTGGCAGACTTACGTGTCCTGGTGCAGATCATAGAGCTCCTGCAAACAGGTGACACACTGAGCAGAATGGCTTTGGCAGGAATCGGCTCGCTCTCTCCTCGAGCGTTCAGACTGAGACAGCTTAAGCTCCTCCACCTGCCTCTGCAGACCCTCCAGATGAGTCTGCAAACTGTCAATGGTCTCAGTGAGGCTGTAAATGGAGACACAGGGATAATAAGAGCAGCACGGTTTAATTCATAATTCACTCACTACAGTGCTCCTAACTAAAAGAGTTTTCTTAGGAGACACAAATGTTCACTATATCCACAAGGTCTAAATTTATTTATATGGTGCGTTTTACACGGGTGCAACGTCTCAAATCAGCTTTACAATATTATAGTATCTTAAAAGCCTAAACTGAGCAAGCCTAGGGTGACAGTGGAAAGGGAAAACTCCCTGAATATAGAAGGAAGAAACCTTGGGAGGACCAAGACTCAAA
>JAUZSV010436418.1:0-10057 GCA_034780495.1 Parotocinclus cesarpintoi | reverse complement strand
AAGAGAGTTCTGAGGTGTACTGTAGTTTCATACAACATCTAGTGACACGGTGTATAACAGGTGTGTTACTATGACGATGCCCGAGCAGTGTTTCGAGCTAGCAGAGAGAGCAAGACTGAGCTGGAACAACCAAAAGCACCCTCGCATCTCCTGTGTAGGAATATTTTGGATTCCCAGTCAGTTACAACAATGACAGTCAAGGAATGGTAGACAAAACGGTAACTGTGTGTAAAATTTGATTTGTTTATGTATCAAACATCGGTACCCCTAGTGTACACATAGTTGTGAACCAACTTGAGCACCTCACAATTCTTTTTTAAAATAGAAAGTTTCACATTATTTTACAAAGCAGTCTGCCAGAAAATCGCATGTTGTCTTGTTCTCACTGAGGTTCTTGAACAGGTTTTGTGAGGGAATGAAGAAGTTGGGGAGATGACCATTTCTCAGGTATTTCTCAAAGTCCTCGAGAAGCTGCTGGAAGCAGTGGTGAAGCTTGCTGTCAGCCCACTCAGTGTCTTCTACCCTGGCAGCACAGGCATGCAGTAGGGCTGTCTTGGCATGGTATGAGCACAGCTTCTCTGCTACCTTTGGATACTCCTCCTTTAGCTGTTGCAGGAGGTATTTCAAAAGTTTCAGACATTTCTTCCTGTAAAACACAACTGTGTTATTTGTTTGAAGAAAAAGCATTTTCCTATATCCAGCTTCTGTTACTGTTATAGCATTAAAGTTTGTACAGTTTAACGGTTCATAAATGCATGTTTATTTGTCCATAGAATATTGGACAGCCAGTTGCATGAAGGTGGCAGATCCTTTTCAGAGACAGTTTTACTGGGGCAGTGTATTTTACCATCAATTAACAGAAACCCCCAGAATGTGAATGTCCCCTGTTGTAAGGCTGTGTATTTCTTTTTTTAGTTAGTTTATAGTTAGCAGTGGTACATTACAAGCCCATTTTCTTTCCACAACTTGGTTTACCAGGGTGCCTGTTACTGCTGCATCTACAGTATATAAGGTGATTCTACGACAGCATTACATTAATCAACCTATGAAATATTGAAAAAACTAATTTGACTAAAGTCGATTGAGCCTTATCAAAGCTGCAATGTATTATACCTGAAAATGAAAAGTCCTGACATTATATTGTATAAAATAAGTATTTGGTTACCTACCAACCAGCAGAAATTCTGGCTCTCGCAGACCTGTTAGTTTTTCTTTAAGAAACCCTCCTGTTTTGCACTGTAATTAACTGTAATTAATTGCACCCATCTGAACAGAACTAGCAGCTTGTTGAGAAGACAACTGTTGGTGCAATATTATTAGAAAATGTAAAAACAAGACGACTGTCAATCTTTCTCGGTCTGGGGCTCCATGCAATGATTTTGAGAGAGGTCATGAATCAGCCTAGAACTTCATGAGAGGGCTTGGTCAATGACCTTGGAGAGAGATGAGAGAGTCTTAGAGGACCGTTAGTAACACATTACACTGTCACGGATTAAAATCCTGCAAGGCAGGCAAGGTCCCCCTGCTCACACCAGAAAAGGCCTAGGCCTGTTTGAAGTTCACCAATAACCATCTGGATGATCTAGAGGAGGTGTGGGAGGTCATGTCAAAAAATTATAATAAAGTTTAAAAACCTTTTTAAAGGTGTGTGCACCATGTTTATATTACATTATGGCGACTAAATGTATCCTTAAGGATAGAAAGATATGACATTGAGTCGTCCTTTTTTCTAACTTTCCTGGCAAATTGCTAAATTTCCTTCGGGATCAATCTATCGATCTGTCACTTCAAACTGGACGACCAAGCCAGGATGGTATTGTAGAACAGGGAGGCTTAAACACTTTGGACTGAAATCTAATTTTGAAAAAACTCAAGAACAGCACACAGGCTTAAATACACCACATCTGTAAAGCATGAAATTGTTGAAATTGCAAATTGTTGTGGTTTGTTTGTTTGCTTTTTGTTGTTTTTCAGTTGAGACAGGGAAATGGTCTGGATGTATTTGCCCATTAACCTGAATATTGGCAGGTGCTAATGGTCTTAATTAGCATGGTCCTAAACATCCAAAAAAAAAAAAAAAAAAAAACAATGCTGTGGCTTCCTGATGAAGGAAGCAGAAAGTCTTTGAGTGGACAAGTCCGAGCTATAAACTAAATCTGACAAAACGGACTAAGACTTCGATTTGTGTAAGTTTTAGTTTCAGCCTGAAAAACGTTTGAATATCTTGAGTATTTTAAAAGGGATATGACGATTTTGTGTAGAAACTGTAAATGCACTGCAGTTCAAAAAATGTCAGTCACCTGCAGCATTTTGGTCCTTTACAGCACATGTGGGTGTGGCCATGGTTTTTTATGATGTACTTTTCCACGTGTGAGAAAGAGATGCGCCAAACATCTGACAAGAACAACAACACCAGTTATAGCTTCTAATTATAACATGTATAACCTAAACTAAACATTACATTGTTGCTGCTGATTCTGTGTATTAACATATAAGAACATATTCTGATTGTGTATTTACCTTTGGCAGTGACTCCATTGTTCGTCGCATTCCCATTTCCCTCGTATTTTGGTACCAAATAAAATCCTTTTTGTTGTGTCTTAAAAACTTTTTCTCCTAGCCAGTTTTTAACATTGAAGCCTTCATTAGTGCAATCGGGCCATCTTGTGTCCGCAACCTCTAACCCAAGCACAAAGTCGATAGAAAGCAGTTTGCCTTCCACGTTTACTTCCAGGGTTACAGCAGGGCATCCCTTCTTCTTTCTGGGCAACCTAACATCTGCGACAAAAGACAAACAACGGACATGACAGAGTATGAAAACAGCTAAATTAGTACTAGGGATGTGCACAAACATCTCTATTAAATTAAGTATAATTGAACGGAAATTCAAACTCTTACATAGGTTCTGTGTGAATTAGATTCTAGTTTAGAGACAGCAGATCATGCATTGCACCAGTGACTGATACCTTGTGATGATTCAGTTGGAATATATCAGCTGACACAGATATTCACTGTCAAAGACCAAGGGCAGCCGTGAAGCTACATCATCCTACGTGACTCCTTTCTGACCATTTTCTTTCCACAGACAGTGGAATTAACCAATGGACTGTGCTTTCAATATATGCTGCTCACAAAAGTTGGAGGGTACTTCAAAATGAAATAGTCCATAATTAAATACATTGTTTATAACACTCCTTTTTCTGCACCTCCTCTTCATTTTCGTTTACGACATTTAGCAGACGCCCTTATCCAGAGCGACTGGAAAAGGTAGCCTTTTACTGATGGTAGCCTTTGTTTCTTTGGTCCCAGCTCTCTGCAGGTCATTCATCAGTCCATGTAGTTCTGGGATTTTTGCTCACCATTCTCATGATCATTTCGACCCCACGAGATGAGATCCCCGGATCGAGGGAGATTATTTCCCCCTCTATATAATTCTATATACAACATTTATTTTCAGCAAGTTTATTAGATATGAAAAATTTAAATACTGCATTGACATAAGTATTCATACCCCTAACTCAGTACTTTGTTGAAACAGCCTTCAGTCTGATTGGGGATGATGCACAAGCTTTGGGATTTTCTGCTGTTCTTTTCTGCATATCTTCTCAAACTGTGTCAGCTTGAATGGGGCCCATAAAAGGACATTCTGTCAGACTGGGCCACTCAAGGACCTTCACATGGCTGTTCCCAAGCCACTTCTTTATAGTCTTGGCTGTGAGCTTAGGGTCATTGACTTGTTGGAAGGTAAACATATTCTGAGGACCCAAGTGGTCTGGATCCGTTTTTTATTAAGAATATTCCTGTGCTCTGTTCAGCTTAGGGAATAATAGATCTGAATGTTCCTGTCCCAGTTGCTGAAAAGCCCCCCAACAGCAGGACCACGCTTCACTTTACTAACCCTAATGCAGAAACGAATGTTTTCAAAACACAGTATATGTATTTATCTTAAGACATATTTTTATATCAATTTTAAATCTGGAATCTAAATCTGAATCTTAAAACAATATTTAAAAATAGGATTTCATAAAGTTTTAATTAATTGTAATTGAATAAACTTGGAAAGACTGCAAATAAAAGCCTCTACATAATGTATATCATCACATCATTTAAACTTTAGTTGAATGACTTTTAATGTAATTTATTTTATTGACGTTCATTTAGTTTAATGCTTAAAGTACACTGTGCAGGACTAAGACTAAAGTGGGAAAATAAAACCACATTTCAGTTTTAATAATTTGATTTATTAAAGATTTATTTTGATAAAATGGGTTTGTATACAGAAATGTTTAGGAAGGCTGCTTCTAAATCGTTGTAAAGCTTATTTTGTTTATTTTTATGCAGCTCTTCTTCTTTGTTTCAGATAAAGTATGGCATGCTGGTTGTGGTGAGGTTTCTTCATGTTTATCCTCTTCCTGTAAGCCAAAGCTTGTACTCACCAAGTTCTCAAGAATACTCAGGGCACTTCTACTTTTTCTACTTCTACATTTCAACAATGTTGTATTTCGAAACTCTTTACCTTTTTACTTACCTCTCATGTAGGATTAATCACACCCTTATAACAGAATACTTTACAAGCTCAGTTAGTTAGCCATCACACAACCATCAGAACAAGTGTATAATAATCCAGTGAAGTAAATCCCTAGCCCAAAAGAGCACTGTTCTTTATTTATTCACATGTCTAACAGGCTTACCCTCATCAGTGAAACACCCTCTGAAAAGTTTCTACCCTGGTCATAGGTGACGTTTAGACATTAACATTGCTATCCATTTAGAGATACCAGAATATATGGTTAATATTATCCTGGGAACAAGAGTACCAGACATTTCAGGGGGCATTACACAGCTCTGTAGTTATAGTGGATTGTCATTCATGTAAGTGCTAATGATAAACACCTTTGACAATTAGTGATAACTAAGGATAACTTTATAGAGGTGGGTACAACAGTAAAGGCAGTGTTTGATTGAGTAAAATGCTCTGGCTTTAATGGTGAAGTGATAACCCCTACAGCAGGCCATAGTCTCTGACCCGATGGCTGTCCAAGTGGTGCTCTGAAAACTTCATAGATAATTGGGCAGAATTTGATGATAACACAGACATTTGAAGACAGGATGGTGATTCTTTAATTATGACAGGGTTAGTTGGATTTCTGAATTTCTAGCCGCAGTCAAGAAGTTTAAACCAACTGTCTGTTAGTAACCATACACAGTCACCAGGAACTCACTTGTGTTAAAACCGTCTCTCAAGCTCATTAGTGTAAACAGAAATAAATAAATAGCAACCTTAACCTAAAAGTAGGATTTCTTAACATCGATTACTTTAGATTACATAGATTACAAATGGTTCTGTAATTAATTTCTGAAATTATTATTGATAATTGTTTGCTAGCACTTTGCTTACTGAAACTTGGACTTGGACTGAACTGGACATAATAAATATTTTATTATTATTCTTTCCTCTTAATTTCTATTAGTTTCTAAGTTTTTCAGTTGGCTCTCTGAAAAGTGACTCACATTTCTGCCAGTCTGGACAAAAGCTCTACTTAGTGGATGCTCTATGTACCTCAAATGTATAAACAAACACAGTTAAATTCAGAATGCAGCTGCTCAAGTGCTAACTGCAGTTACAAAATATTTAAAATTAAAATTCCAGTTCTGTGTTATCTGCGCTGATTACCAGTTACGATTAAAAATTGATTACAAAATACTTCTTGTTACATCTACAGCTCTTTATGGCCTGGCCACAGTATCTGAGTAAGCTCATAGGATCTGGCAGTACAGCATGTCTATTTTGTTCAGAATTTGCAGTTCTCAGAATAAAACACAATAGAGGGAACGGCATTCTCTGTGGACTAACCTCTCCATTTTTGGTTTGATTCAGATGAACATACTGTATGTTCACAGGCTTTTTGTTTCCACTTAACCTTGGCTGTGTTACCTTCTGGATCTTCCCTTTCTAGCTTTGACACTAGATAGCGCTGCTGGAGTCTCATGCTACACTTAACACAAATATGTTAATTCAAAGATTCTGCATTCATAACATTGCTGACTACATATTCTGTTATCTGTCTGAGCAGATCTCCTACCCTTATTAAGCTAAACTACAGATCATAGTAACACCACATCCTCTTTAATGCAGTGTTATCTGAGACTTTAGCTTCCTGTCTGTATTGATAGTGATCTTATTCTTAATCAATCATTGTTTTAACTATACCACAGTCACTTTCCTGTGAGAGACCTTTCAGTTACCGTTTTACAGATCAAAGATATGTATAAAAGGTATTGTTGGTGCTGTTGAGCTTTAGAGACCTGCTAATTATATGCTCCCCCTACTCCAGGTGCAATTTGCTAGATTGACTGGATCATATGAATGGAGAAGTGACCACTGAATTAATTAATTAAAGTAAATAAATGTGTGATGTCCTGTGATAGTGCTTTGTTTTTGTCATCATCCAGAGTTTGAGAATTTAAAAAAAATAATAAAGTAAATAATTTAACATCATTATATGTTCTAGCATTTTACATATTCTATTCAATTCAATTCAATTTTATTTATAACACTTTTTACAATGTAGCATTGTCTCAAAGCAGTATTCAAAAATACACAGCTGTTTGCATCGAAGCTGTTTGTTTAATCCCATTTATAAATCTACATATGTGGAGTCTAGACACAGCATGTACCACACACACTCACACAACAAGTTATAATTGCCCTAAAGAACCAAGAATGTTTTGGACTGCGGTAGCCTAGTAATTAAGGTATTGGCTCTTGAAACAGAAGGTCCAGGGTCACAATCCCACCTCTGCAAAGCTGTCCCTGTTGGGTCCCTGAGCAAGACTTAACCCCAAAACCTGCTTGGATTGTAAAATTGTATGTTGCTCTGGATAATGACGTCTGTTAGGTGACATAAGTGTAAATTTTGGATGTCCACAAACATTTTTTGTATTATTTATAACGTTTAATAGTGAGATATCTGTGTTTAAAAGTCACTTTTTATGATGTGGTTTGCCTAAGGAAATTGCAAAGTGGTGAGTAGAAACAGTCAAACCACTTCCCTTTACATTATCATCATCTCAGAGTTAAACGACTTTCTTGTGAGGCTGCAGTAAGGTTTATACAGTGTACCAAAAATAATAAGCTGTAAGCTGTTTCCTGTGCTTCTGGAAACATTTGTATTCATCAACATCCAAGTTCAGGTAATGTAAAATCTTTTTATTTAAGGATTATCATCATTCTTGCTGTAGTTTCCATATCGGGGGCTTCATCAGTATTTTAGTCAGTGTGTTTAATACTAACACCATTTATACAGGACAGAATTATAAAAAACCTGCTTGTTTTGAAAGTTATTTATGCATCTGATAGTAATGGGTGTGGCTGAGACTGGGTATTTAAACATATTTATTATTTGGCCTGAATTCTGAGCAGACAATGTGGACAGAAAAGAAAAATAGATGTAATAAAATATGCACAAATTCAACATTTCTAACAATGCAAAGTTTCAAATATAGACAAATCCTTGATTCTAAACATTTCTGTTCTATGGTTACATCACTTATTGGTAACAAAACACACATTTAAAAAGGCTTTATGTGAATGTTTTGCTGAAATAGGGGTCACTACATACCCTTGGACCTTCATATGTGCCAAATGTCTGCTTATTTTTCTGACATAGGATTTATTACAGAGTTTTTAAGCCTAAGAATAAATATGCACCATATGTAATTGTTGTCCATAATAATTGAAACAATAAAGAAATTGTCTAGGTATCCCTACCCTAGAGCACACACACCTGGGGGTAAGTGTCATGCCTTAGAAAGCATGTGATCCAACACACACCCTGGAAGCTGGTTTGAAACATGCCATTGAACAGTTTCCTCACTTAGACATGGAACATAACCTGAGGCATGCAATGTGTCCATCAGAGGTGGGACAAACAGGGCAGATTTGGTTCAGCACTGGGAACCAAAGTCCCAGAGTGTGCTCTAGGTGTCAGGTCCCGGCCTCAGTTCTGTCTCAAATATGTCTGTGATCTGGTTCGCCATGGGCTTTCACCTTTTAAAGCCTAAGAATGTATCTGTGCATGGATTTGTTGTAGCCCAAGCAGAATAAGGGTGGTTTTATGTAGTTAAATGTAACTATAGAAAGTAAGGAGTGTCCAAATACATGTTACTTTGAGGGTTTTATACAATAAGTGTGTTGATAGTTTGCTATATTTATAAGAGCTTAGTCTCTGCCTCGATTGTTAGTTGTGTCTGAGCTTGAGATCTAAGCTGGGGTTGTAGTTCCAGGGTATTGTAATAGTAACTGTTTTAGCCTGATTGTAACATAAGTCTTTTAAAACTGAAAAGTGAGTAGTGTTTTGAATATGCTAGCCTACCGAATTCCGTACAAGTATCAAAAATGCATTTATTACCTCAGCAAGCATTAGTTAAGTTGCTGTGTTTTGAACTGCAGGAACTTCTGACTGATGGATAAAGGAGCCAGTAACATCTCAGTCCTTCATCCGCTGGTCTTTAATAGCCTGGATCTCAAATGCAACCACTCAGAAGAATACAAATTTATCACCTACACCGTAGTCTTCAGTTTCATCTTTATTTTTGGTCTCATGTGCAATTTGGGCGCTCTATATGTGTTCTGCAGGTTTTCTATCAAGAATCGTCTCTCCACCATTTTTCTCATCCATCTTGCTGTTTCGGACCTCATGTTCATCCTTTCTTTGCCCCCACGGATCTTTTATTTCAGCCAATCAACTTCAAGATCGTCTTCTACATTAAACGTGGCCTGCCGTTTCTCGACGTTTTTGTTCTATATCAGCATGTACTGCAGCATCTTATTTCTGACAGCCCTGAGCATATGTCGTTATCTGGTCCTGAGTGGTCGAGTGCGGCTCCAGAACAGCGAGGCCTGCCACTGGGCTCGAGTCCTGTGCTGGCTGATTTGGGGCATTGTGCTTGGGGGACATGTTGTTTACATTGCTATAACCTCTGGGTTCACAATAGAGGCAGCGGGATGCATGGAACCTGTAGGAACACAATCCTGGGCATGGCTGCATCACTTCAACCTGGTGGTTCTCGTGATTTTCTTTATGCTTCCTCTAGCTGTGGTGTTAAGTTGTTACTCTCTCATGATCCGGCACATCCTGAAGATCCAGGCTGGGCAAAAGCAGCGCGATGTAGCTCTGGTGTGCCTGGTGCTTCTGATTTTCTGCCTATGTTTTCTTCCATACCACGTCCAGCGCACTCTGCACCTGCACTACATGATAAACCCGGATAGAACATCATGCCACCTGCAGGACATCTTAAAGAAGACTGTAGTTGTGACACTGTGCTTTGCGTCCTTCAACAGTTGCCTGGATCCTCTCATCTTCCTGTTTGTAGGTCATGGGTTCCAATCAGCGATAACAAGGTTTGTCGCACAATGTGTATTACGGGTTCAGGTGCAAAACTCAGCTTCGTCAACTCCACCTGTGTTGCAGCTACCCTTAGTTACAGATAATAAAAGTGGAGAAAAGGACCAGGCTTCTCCTGCAGAGCATCTTTTACAGCAAGAAATAGAAACAACTGTATGATGATGGCTTTTTTTCACTGGAAGGATTGCTGCACACATAACCATTCTTTGTCACTTTTGTTCTATTTCAAACAATTTAGTGCCATTATTAACTTGACTTGAATGCTTATATGTTTACTTTAAGACTTATAAAGGTACACTTTACTAAACTCTTTTTCACCTTCTAATTATTTACCATTTCATGCCCACTCGCTTGTAGCCCAGTCATAATGAAAATGTAATTTGGATTCTCCATAGACAAAAAGTGACAGTAGAATGGGTTGTACTGAACACCCCATTAACTAGATACATTTATAGGCAAGTCAGTTCATTACCTTCCTGCCCTGCTGTCTTTAACAGAGTCCATAGAGATTGTTTGTTTGTTTGTTTGGGTTTAACGCCGTATCAGCACACTGGGGCTATTATACGGCGGTATATGGGTTGTGTTCTGAGTCTATGATATGGTAAAACAAATTATAACTGGTGTTTTAAACGTAAATGTGTCAGAAAGTT
>JAUZSV010436407.1:0-10057 GCA_034780495.1 Parotocinclus cesarpintoi | reverse complement strand
TGTCAAAATAGTGTACAGCGACTTCTACATTGTGTTCAGATCTGTCCAGCCTTTGTCCAGAATAAAAGTTTGTCCCATTATACCATTATGCACTGTTAATTATTTGTGTGTGAGATTTGTTTCAAGTTGAATGACCATGTGCTCTACAACAAATAAATATATATATATATATATAGAGAGAGAGAGAGAGAGAGAGAGAGAGAGACTGCAGATTGTCCATTAAGAAGGTTTATTTAGGCTTTAGTAGACACTGTACAGACAAGAGTTTGTGGACAACACTTCTAATTATTGAGCACTGCTATTTCAGCAACACTCATTTGTAACACATTCACAATATAAAGCACGTATTTCTGCATTCTCCACAGACAAACAGCAGCCATGGAATGAGTTTTACTAAATATCCAAATGCCTATGACATATTTATAGGCTTTCACTTACAACAAATCATTGCTTTCTGCTCACAAACCATCAAATGTATGTTCTGCTTTTCTGGAAGGCCACAGAGAATTGGTTTGCCAACTTTAATTTAGAACTTGGCTGGATTGCACAAATCATTGAACTTGCAGCCATCAGACGCCTTGAAGATGCACTGGAATGCCAAAAAAAAGTTGTTTTTTTTGTTTAAGATCATAATTCAACCCCAGTCATGTTCCAGGCTTGAGTGGAAAACCATTTTAGACTAACAAAGACTGTTGTAGCAGCAAAGGTGGGGGTAAACTCCAAACTAGTGTTGGGTGTCATTTTGTTTGGTGTCCACAAATTGTTGTCTATACAGTACAATTTGGAAGAGACAGCTGATTCAGAATCGGGTATTTAACCACGATTTAACACATTCAGTAGGTAAACTAGGGGGAAGCATGGTGGCTATTTGAGTAGCAAAGACGCAAGACGGTTCCAGGTTCAGGGTGGAGCAGCCTGGGTCCTTTCTGTGTGAAGTCTGCATGTCTTCTCTGTGTCTGCGTGGGTTTACTCTGGTTTTCTCCAACAGTCCAAAGACATGGGTATTGGATTAATTGGTGTCTCTAAAGTGGCCCGTATTGTGTGACTGTATGTGCAATACGATGGATTGGGTTGTTCCTGCCCTGGGCACTGGCTGGACCGTGACCCCGTCTGGATTAAGCGAAAGATAATGGATGGAGTAGATAAACTAATTACTTATTGTATTAAAAACATGTTGTTTTAGAATTGTAGTCGTGTATTAAGACTAAACAAGCGTTCTACATACTTAATTAATGAGCTTATTGGAGACTTCGTGTCAAACATAAAGTCTATGGTATAAATGTAAACACGAAAAATGGAAGGAAAAATAATTAAGTCTAAGCACAATAAGTAAAATGAACTACAACAACGTTTCCAACAGCGATGGCCACTTTTTTCCCCGCTTGTATTCCGACAGAGCCTTCCTCCTTGCTACGATTGGCTACTAGAAACACATTTCATGCGCGTTGATTGGTTGTCAGTCTGTACTCGCCAATGATTCGCTGAATTACACGTTTAAGCTGGGCTGCTAGCCAATAATACCATCGGATACTTGACTGTCGGAATTGAGGTGGATAAAAATATAACGCACCCGCAATGAGGATTTATTCTGTGAATAAGCTGGTGCTTATGTTATATCGTAATTTGTAACTCTAAAGTTATTAACACAATGGAGCTTTCATATCAAGCCATTAAAACCGCAAACCAGGCGAGAGAAGCAGTAAGTAAAACCGCTTCATTAACGACTTTATTACTTTTGTTCCTGCTATGTAGATGCGATTCATTTATGATGTAGGACTTAGGTCATAAATATATTACACATGTAAGTTATTAAATAAAATAAACTACAAAATGACCGTTTAAACTTCAATCACTGGCTGTATATTTGGTCTAAAGACTTTTGTCCCTTGACACGAAATTAATATTTTTTTAGGCAAACGTACTGTTGAATCCTGTGTTGCCCTGGCAACCTGTGGCGCAGTCCCGTTTGTTTTTTATGGCCAATCTTTGGCGCCCTCTTGTGGTAGAAACCTTATTTTTTTTTTAAAAAAAAACCTTTTGTCCATGTCAATGCTTTTTTAAAGTTACTTTACAGTAAACGCAAGATAAACGGCTATTTTAAAGTTTATGGCTGGCCCTATAGAATATGAATAGATATTCTAAGAAATAGATAGAATAATTAATAGATATTAATGTGATTTGGATTTCGCTACAACTTACAGGGAAGGGTCAGCTGCTGGAAACGGTAGGATTTGAACCCTAGAGTCCCCTAACATCACAGTCCCCTTCAACTCCACTGGCAGGTGGAGGTGTTGACTTGGACTCCAAATTCCCCAGATCTTAATCCGATTTAGCATCTGTGCCACATAACACAGACCATCAGAGGAGGTTTGCGGGCATGAGCCACAAATTGCATTTTTAAATGATCATTGTTTTTTTTCCAGGATGAACTGAGAACAGCGACAAGAAGAAAAAACTTGCTTGTATTAATTTATCACCATTTGATGGAGGAGGGGTGAGATTTTGCTTTTGACAGCTAATGTTAACTTCAGCATATTTCATTCTCATCTCTGTCTGTAGTAAATGTACGATTATCACTGACAAGGACATCCGAACAGTTTGCTGTATACTGTGTCTATGAGGCACCGTGATGGACTGGCTTTCCACACATTACACCATGCAGTGGACCTTTGAGGAGATCAGCTGATAATAATACAGTCATTCTGATAAGAATGTTGTGCATGCATTTATTATTCCAATAACTGCAGCTAATCCAATTTTGTCAGTGATCTTAACGAGTGTACAGGCACTTGGGTAATCTGATAATCCCCAAGCTCCAGGTTGACATGACTTATTAGGATTTTGTCTTTGCAACCAGCTAATAATCTCACGGAAGTTACATCAATGTAAAACTTATGATTATTTCTATTATGCTATTCAAATTCTTAATTTCCTCAAGCATACTCTGTGTTTCAGTGTCTCCCCAGAAAATAATTTGTAGCCATATCGTAGTTGCTGGGCTTAATTCCAGGGTTGCCAGATCCAACAAGACAAACAGGCTTAAAAAAAAAGCAAATTGGCTTAAAAAAAGAAGCCGAAACAGGCAACAGATTATAACATCAAGGAGTAGTTACCACTTAATCAGTTTAATATACATTTGTGTGTATTTTTTATTAACTTTATAGCTTGGTCAAAGTCGATTTGCAGAAATACTGGAGAGAGAGACAGGATCAGGGAGCAATAAGCAGCTAGAAATTTAACTTTAGAAACAAGCCTCAAAACCCTGCACCTGCAAGTAAATAGTTGATTCATGGAAAAGTGGAGATCACAACTAGCTGTTTCCAGGACATTTGCGTGCATGAGGCAACTAAGAAACCAAATGAAATCAAAGTAAGGAGAGTTAAAAGTAAAAAGTAAAGTAAGCTAAGATTAATCCGCTAAACGGGCTAAAATCCAGCTCTCTCTTTCTCTGTTTATCTGATTTCTACCATCAGAGATCAGAATACGAAGTTTACATGAGCATTTGAATAATTGGACACCTGATTGCCAATTACAATTATCCTCATTAACAATGTGTGTGTTTGTGTGTGTGTGTGTGTGTGTGTGTGTGTGTGAATGGCCTTTAATGGTGTAGCTCTGTAATTAAGCTTTTATTTGATCTTTTTACGTGCTGGGATTTGGTGGACACCCGTTACAGATTTAAAGGTTAATTTACAAATACATTTTACTGAAGCTTCAGTGGCGTCTTCATGAAAGAGATCTACATCTATAAAAGTTTATTGAATGGTTTAAAACCATAGTTAAGATGACTGACTAACTGCATTTTCAAATCAATGTGATCCCTGTCAGTGATAAATGAAAATATGCTACAGGTTTAGTATAAAGATATAAAATCCAGGGTGTCCCCATAACCTACCTGTAACGTCCCCATCTGCACAGATATGTGGATGCTGCCAACACCCTGGAACGAGAGACCAATTTTGGGTTGCGTCGGTTCGAAGTGTGTGACAATGTTGACTTGGAGACCATTCTCATGGAGTTTGAAAGCTTCTATTTCATAAAATTTCAGAAGTATCCCAAACTAACAAAGAAACTGACAGAACAAGGTAGGTGTGATTATCCAGAACTTGGGCAACTTTTTCACATAAACTTTTTCTTACTTATATTTAACATAAATCATAAAAAATAACACTATATAGGCATATCGGTGGACAATATGAGCTTTAATGGAATGCATTTAGTCATTTTCGCAGCTCAATGAACACATTTTATAGAAACGTATTGATTTTATGAAGTTATGTTAGAAATGGCATGTGCAAATGCAACAGCAAATGTTATCATCCTGTACAACTGAAAGGTTAACCAAGCAGGGGTTGCAGCTTTTCCCAAACTTAGTATTGACCTAAATCTGATTTTAAAAATGTGTGGATGGACATGTAGTGAAAAATAGCTAAAAGCTGCTCCCTGGTTCAATTTATTTGATGTATTTTATTTCATATTATTTACAGAATCGTTTCTTTTTTCCTCATTACTTGAATGAGAAGCCAAAATGTGTAAACAAAGTTAGAAAAAAATGTTCTCTGTGTGAGTTCATGCTGTAAGACATAAAACTATTTCAAAAGGGGTAGGACGATTTTCTTTAGGCACTTTCTTAAATAATAGATATTTTGCATTTTACACTATATATTGATTAAAAATGCTAATTTGTCTGAACTTTTCATTTAGGTGACAGATGTGTTAGAAGTTGTGGTAAAAAGAGGTGAGCATGCACAGAATGCTTACACTGCATCTACTCTATACTGTACAGCACACCCATCTAATTCAGCACTTAACTACTTTTATTGTGTGAAAGGACCTCATGTAACACTCAAACACTGCCCAGAATCCCGGCCGTGCCCAGCCCAAGGTCTAGGAACAGCACTAAGAAGTCAGAGTCTAAAGCAGCAACAAAAGACTGGAACAAATCTAGAAATGTGAGACTTTTCAAAGAGACTACGGTTTCTTTTTTTTTTTTATGTGAAAAGCACTTTTTGATGTAACATCTTAGCTTGATTGCTTTTTTTCTCCATGGTTACAGACTATGGCTACAGCTGTCTGATTGTGTTTCAGGAGGAATCATCTTTCCCAGAGAGCACAGAGTTTGGCCTGAATGTGTCTCCAATGATCAGGAATGGAACAGGAGACGACATGCAGGCCAGGAGGGTAAACCCCTGATAAGAAAATGCTCGTTTTGGCCTGAAAGCAAGAAACATTACACATTTTACAACAGCTATATAAAATTATTTATAATAAATTTAAATATAAATATTCAGTTATATGCATTGATCTTTCTATGTAGGGCCAACTGATGGAATACAGGGGTCTCTTCCAGGATGCAAATACAGGAGACACAGCAGCCAACGGCTTATCCAGCAATCTGGATCCTTCAGTAAGTGCTATTAACGATCATATAGCAAAACAACTACAATATATACCTTATTTAAACATATGGTGAAAATTGGGACACCGCCCACACTTAGCCCTTTGTATCTTGATGTGCTTCCGAATTGGAAGGTTAAGGATACGTGTAATTAGGTGCTTAATGACGAAATCCCACCTGTGGGAGTGGCATAGTCTATTTCAAAATCAGGGCTTTGAATGGAATGTACAAAGACAGCTTTTTCCTAATTTATTAATTTATAGAAAAAGCTGAAAAAATGTATAGAAA
The DNA here is from genome assembly GCA_034780495.1 of Parotocinclus cesarpintoi. Classification (NCBI taxonomy): domain Eukaryota; kingdom Metazoa; phylum Chordata; class Actinopteri; order Siluriformes; family Loricariidae; genus Parotocinclus; species Parotocinclus cesarpintoi. Next base: position 4,371 of record JAUZSV010436407.1, on the reverse strand, counting down.
GCTGTCTTTTATAGTTATTACTAGAATTAGAATTTAACTATATATGTTACTATATAGTTTAATGCATAATAATGAATATAAACACAATAATTAGTTACACTAGTGTATATTTGATGCAACTACTGTATTTAACAGGGACTCGTTTACCTTAATTACCATTAACTGTATATCCCAGTCAGTGTATATCTTTCATCCAATTCACAGTAAAAAAAAAAAAGAAACTTTTTTTGGCTGCACACAGGAACGTCTACTTAAACCCATCAGTGCCTTTTGTGGGATGAACAGTGAAATGAGAGAACTAGCAGCTGTTATTAGCAGAGTAAGTGTTAGATCTCATCCATTCAACGCTACATACTACATTTCAATAACATCCTCTTATATCTGTATACAATAACCAAATGTACATTCATGTCATTCTAGCACACACTCTTTATCCAGAGTGACTTACAACTGCTATATTCATACAATTCAAACAACTGTGGGTTAAGGGCCTTGCTCAAGTAGCCAACAGTAGCAGCTAGGCAGATGTAGGATTTGAACCCTGGGCATCCTTGTTTGGAGTCCAGTGCTTTAAATGCCAGGCTCTTGTGGGATAAACAAATTGTATGTTGCTACACTGCTCACAAAAATGAGGAGATGCCGCATTATGGGATTTCATTTTGAAATATTCCCTAATTTTAGTTTTGAATGCATATCATGTAGCTCTAGTTCATGTGTGTGGTATTACGTGATTAATCTGGAGCATATCAGTCAGAGTAGATCATCTGTTTGAGACACTGTGTGTGTGTGTGTGAGCATAGACACATAGCTGAACAAATATTAATGAATTGCTGTGTTCCATTTTTCTCCTGTCTTCCCTAAAGGATATCTATTTACACAACCCCAACGTGCACTGGGACGACATTATAGGCCTGGAGGCTGCCAAGCGATTAGTCAAAGAGGCTGTCGTGTACCCCATTAAGGTGCAGCGCTGCTAAACACTGTGGTATTTCACAAGCTGCCATCTCACTTCGATTCTTAATATCTCACTAAAATGCTAAAGGAAGGCAAAGCTGGGTGGTTATAGCTTTAGATGACATTAAATCCATACTTGAATACCACCCAATCTTTCCGGTCACTATCTCCTAGACATTTTCGCTTTACGTGTCGATTAGAAATATGCTGCCACGTCCTGACACAAAGGACACATAATACTTGTCTTTATCTAATGAATAAAGTGGCACAGCTTATGAAAAAACAATCAAACACAATGTGGCAAGGTCGGCTGACAGATTTTGATTAATCCTACTGACGATCGTTTGGTGTTCGTGTCAGACTGTCAGCGGCCCAGTGATAATCAATACTAAATGTTGATCAAGTAAGGCATGATGTGATGAGCAGCTGTAAAATATCTTCCTGTAACTAGGGGATGTACTATTTATTTCTGTGAGCAGTGTGCCATAGTTAATGGCAAAATTATCTGATGTGTAATCTTTAAGAATTAATAATTATTCAAAACATTATAGATTAGTGAATGCAGCTTTGGTTAGTTTGCTGCTCATTATTTAATTTGAAGTTTATAATTGCAAAGTGCTGTCTCAACCATGTCTCAAGAGTCAAGAGCTGCTTCCTAAATTACATACTAATGAAATGTCCAATGAATCCAAAATCATTGCAATGCCACTCGTTTTACACACCACACAATATTTGGTATCTAGTGTGCAAATTGTTAGGAAGTCAAGCTTTCCAAGACACAAACACCCACCAGCCACTTTATTAGGTACACCTTACTAGTACTGGGTTGGACCCACTTTATTTTTAAGTGAATTCTTTGTGGTTTAGATTCAACAACAATTTGGTCCGTATTTGCATGATAGAATCATGCAGTTGCAGTTTTGTCAGCTGCACATCCATGATGGAAGTCTCCCACATGTCAAGATGCTCTATTGGATTGAAATTCGGTGACTGTGGAATCCCCTTTGAGTACAGCAAACTCATTATGTTCAAGAAACCAGTTGGAGATGAGCTGAGCTTTGTGACATGGTGTGTTATCCTGCTGGAAGAAGCCATCAGAAGATGGTGCACTGTGGTTATAAAAGGATGGACGTGATGAGCAACAACACGGAAGAAAAATAAACAAAAATAAAACCCAAAGCCATTACACCACCACGCTAGGCTACCGCAGTCAAAGGCTGGATCCATGCGTTGTTTATTTATCTTGATCCTGCCATCCGAATGCAAAAATCAAGACTTATCAGATCAGGCAACATTTTTCCAAATCTTCTTTTGTCTAATTTTGGTAAGCTTGTGCCAACTGCAGCCTTAGTTGCCCATTCTTAGCTGACAGGACTGGTGCCTTAGTTGTAACGAGTGGTTATTTTAAATTACTTTTTTTATTTACTACATTCTTGCCTGACCATCATTACATTTAATATAAATGTAAACTGTATTATTTACATTTATGGCTTTTAGCAAATGTCCTTTACCAGAGCGACTTACACCTTATACATTCTTACAATCCAAGTATTTCTGGGTTAAGGGTTTGACATCAACAAGGCATTTTTACCCAGACACCTGCCACTCGCTGGATATTTTCTCTTTTCTGGACCATTCTCTGCAAACCCTGGAGATTTCTATGTGTGAAAATCAATCCTTTCCTAATTAGATATTAATGTTAACGAGCAGTTGAAAATGTGTGCCTAATATAGTGGCCACCGCTTTTACATCATCTTGGAAGACGTCCACAAAGTTCAATAAGACTAAGCAGGTATTGAAAGTGAGATTGTGCATCTATCTTCTGTGTAAAATAATCAGATAACTTCTAATCTAACAATGATCATAATAATTGTGTGGATGCATTCAAAGTACAGTGATTTATTACATTTGACCCATGCATATTTCTCTTTTGCCCAGTACCCCCAACTGTTCACAGGAATTCTCTCTCCATGGAAAGGTTTACTGCTCTATGGGCCTCCAGGTTGGTGTTATAGGAAAATATCCTTATGGAATAAATATAAAGAAGCAAAATCTCAAGAGAATTATTTTTTTTAGATTGACCGATTCTAACAGAAATTACTTACACGCTTATACTACTCTCACTACTAAACTGCTCACAAATATTCGTTTTTTCTTTTTGTGAGCAGTGTACTTCAGCAGGTTCACAGCAGACCAAATGCTGAGATTTCTGGTACTTATGGGCTATGTCCCAAATAGTCCAAATTTGTACTATTCCCTACATTCTATGTACTTTATAGAGCATCGTTAGCCTATGCGGAACAGGGCTGTTAAGCATCATTAACACATTCTTATGGGTTGCTCTTTGCTCAGATGGGAAGTGCCTTTGCTACATTAGAGGCAGATGCATTTTAAACACACAAATGCCACTGCTGCTTTAACAAAATGGCTGGCATATGGGATAACAGTTTAGACATGCTGTTTCAAATAAATCTGCCTAATAATGTTTGCACTGATAACGGATCATCTTGGTAATCGCTTGTTTTCTGCTTGTGTTTTGAATTAATTTTTTTAAAAAGGAAATGCATTCTGTTGAAGCCTTGCCCACTCGTTTGGATGTGAGGTGCTTTTTAAAGAAAATGAACTTATTATACTAATGAATAACTAATGAATTTATTCAAGTTTTGATTATTGTTACCTTTATAGAACTGATCAAGTGAATGTTTATACAGTACTTCTTGCATCACGCCTTTTCCAAACATTTTGGTTATGTAATATGAACATTTGCCCTGTGTTTAACCGAAGTACATCTTCTAACCTCTTACAAACACAGGCACAGGCAAGACTATGCTGGCCAAAGCAGTTGCTACTGAATGCAAGACAACATTCTTTAACATCTCTGCATCCAGCATTGTTAGCAAGTGGAGAGGAGATTCTGAGAAACTGGTTCGGGTTCGTGTCTTTTGGAAATGCATCCAGGATCTCTGTAGGATTTTTGTAAAATAAAACGTAAAGGTATTTTATCTTCATGTCTGTCTCTGCAGGTTTTGTTTGAGTTGGCAAGGTATCATGCCCCATCTACTATTTTTCTGGATGAGCTCGAATCAGTGATGAGTCAAAGAGGTGTTGGACAAGGGTATGAAACAGTCTCCATCCGAATGCAAAAATCAAGACTTATCAAACCAGGCAACATTTTTTTCTTTTGTCTAATTTTGGTAAGCTTGTGCCAACTGTAGCCTTAGTTGCCCGTTCTTAGTTGACAGGACTGGCACCTTAGTTGTAACGAGTGGCTATTTTAAATTACTGTCAGTGCGATCCAGTCTGACCATTCTCGCCTGACCTCTGACATCAACAAGGCATTTTCACCCAGACACCTGCCACTCGCTGGATATTTTCTCTTTTCTGGACCATTCTCTTCAAACCCTGGAGATTTATATG
>JAUZSV010436396.1:0-10057 GCA_034780495.1 Parotocinclus cesarpintoi | reverse complement strand
GGTTTCTTCCTACCATTTTAGGGAGTTTTTCCTTGCCACTGTCGCCCTAGGCTTGATCAACTTGGGACTGACCTTTTAGGAAAGTGTAATATTGTCAAGCTGCTTTGAGACAATGCTTTATTGTAAAAGGCACTATATAAAAAAATTAACTTGAACTTGGGCCACCATTTGATTTCTTGTTTGGGCACTGATACATTGACAATATCTAAATCTAGATGTTAAAAAAAGCTGGGACAGTATAGAAAATGCCTACAATTTCATCTGTTAGTGAACATCCTGTGGGCCTGCAGTTCAAGACATTTAGAGCAATTAATGAACCAAAAAACTAAATAATTATGTGATTTCAAACAGGTGATGTCGACAGGTAATTATAATGATGATTTGGTACAAAAACATTATCAAGGAAAGACTGAGTCTTTCATATAAATTTTATTTTTTATCAAATAAAATTTGAATAGGATTAGCATATTTCATATCCTTTATAGGGCATTATATTATTAAATGATTCAAGAAATCGGTAGCAATTTCTATGCCTAAAGCTGAATCTTTGGTCCTTCAGACGGCACTGCTTCAAGAACAGTCATTCATCAATAGCTGACAAAACCACATGGGTAGAGTTACATTATCAAATGTCACTTAAAACTTTACTGTGCAAAAAGAAGTCCCATGTTAACCATGTCCAGAAGCGTCATTGACGTCTCTTGACTTGGAGGTATCTAGGACAGACCATCCCACAGTGGAACTATTGTGGTCAGAAGAAACATACAAAGTAAATGCTTTGCCCACAACTTTTTTGAAAAGCGCTGCCGGCCTGAAATGCGGGAATCGATGTCTATTAACATAGGAAATGGTAAAACATATATCTCTGGTTCATACTGTCTTCAATAAATAAGAGTCAAAGTAAATGTAAGAAACTCTGTGCTTTAAATGCAGTTTTCAACTGTTCCAATCTTTTATGATTTGGGGTTGTATAACAGAAAACATCAAATACAGAAAATGGTGGGGTGTTACTGACTTGCGCGCCTGCAAGGGCACATCTGGAGCATCAAAGAGCTTGACTATAGGAGGCAGGAGCAGGTGAAGGTAGTCATCCAGGTTGGCACCAAACAGCTGTATGGCCATGAGCAGCTGCGAAACAGGAGAGACAGGTCAGAAATTAGCAAATTTGTCATGCTGTTGGAGCAAACAATAAACTGAGACTTAATGGTATATTATTTACATTATTCACAAAAAATATCCAAGCTTAACAGTGACATACAGAGAAATGTTATACATCTATCTATCAAAACACTATATTTGTTTTAAATCCTTTTTGAGAATGATCAGAAACATTTCTGTATTCACTTTGCACTGGACTTTACAATTTTACTTTAGCGGTTGAAATTAATTTCTGAAATAAAAGAGTCCAGTGGAGAATCTTAACAAACCTGGTGGTTGTATTAGTAACAATGGAGGGGCCAACTTATAATTGAAACCCATTGTTATGGAATGAGATACCAAACACATCTGGATGTAATGTTGTCCACATCATTATTGTCAGATACAGGAAAGCACTGTTTAAAAACCACATTATGTTCTGTGAAACAGGTCGTTGACCTAAATGGTCGTCAACTGGATATTACCTCTACAGTCAATTCCGGTTAATGGGAACACTTCGGGACACAATCGTTTTGGTCCTAATAACCGGCTGGTCCGATTAAACGAACATGCCCTATGTTACAAGACGGGGTGTGCTATGGAACATATTAAATGTTTATTAAACCTTTATTGTACGATTTACACGTCTAGCAAACGTACAAACAAAAACTACTGTTGCTTACGAACTTTGTTCATTGAAAAATACATTTGCAAACAAGTTTTTCAAAACGATCTACAACATAATGTATAGGTACTCAGAATACGAAGCATAATACTGTAAAAAACAAGTTCTTACTAAATTCCAGTCAACATTTGAAGAACTTATCCAGTGTGATTTGACACGTTCTCTTCACGGACTGCACTTAAACAAAATCAAGAAAGTGGTGGGCGTGTTCACCTCCCACTGGATTTGCTCTTGTCAAAACAACTTTTCGGATTTCCTGACCTTTGATAAAAGCATACGTTCTCCCGGGTCAAAATAAGCGAATAACATTACACGTATAAAATGGGATTTGTTTCGGTACTTTAGCATTTGGTCCAAATCTGGTCCTATTAACCGGTGGTCCCATTAACCAGATTCGACTGTATATCTAGGTCAAGCCATCATGGTGCTTGTACTGTTAATTACAGTACACACTTTTCCAAATTATGCATTCGGTCCATTTCCTAAAAGTGTATGTGCAGAAACACAGACTGTAACTTTGTCTGTAAGCACGTAGTTATTGCAAAGTCCAGACTGATCTTGTTATCTCGCGGCCCGTTATGAAACTCGTCTCCCCACTTGTGTGTAGCAGGACAGGTTTCTTTCCACATGCTGATACACAACGTTGAACAATCCTTTATTACAAAAACACTGACTATTTCTCCAATTTGTGTAAATATATAGAATGCAAGTTATGTTTACGTACATTGCAAATGTGATTGTATGACCATTAGGGCTGTTCAGTACCACACATGTCAGTATCGAGTATGAACGTCACTGAATTCGTTGATTTCTTTGTAACGTGTTAAGTAGCCATACTCATCTCTAGCCAAAAATACCTGTGACAACAACGGTAGGCGAGATAAAGTTAGATTGTAAATCAATATTCATAAAAGTAAATTAAATAAACATGTAAACAAATAAATGTTTTATGGCAGCAAACAAACACTTGCTATTTGACCAGCTGGTCAAGTTAAAAGACAAGCTTGGATTTTCTTTTATATTTAATTGGTTATATTTGTTAATACGTTTTAATACATAGTCGTTGAAGAGAACTGATGTTGAATTGTTGGCCATTAAACCGTGCTTATCTGTTCATAAAAATAGGGTTGGAAGTAAATGTGTGTGTTTGTGTGTTTTCAGGAACAGTACATACTTGTGCATCAGTGTTTACTTCACTGGTTAGGTGGCAACATGTCTAAACCAAGGTGAGAATCAGTCATAGTGAGTAATTAGAACAAGTCCAGACAGTGAAATCACTGCAGACTGTTCAGCAAGCCTCGCTAACAAACTCATATCCCATAATCTAATATCAATCCAAAATTAATGTGCCTGTTTACCATCTTTTCCATCCACAGTACTCAGAGTTCAGTGCATTTCCAAACAATACAGCCACAAAGGCATTTCAAGAGAGATCGGAGAAGCAGGAGAAGATCCGACAATGCCCTCCGACCTGAGTCTTCTCACTTTTCTCACCACGCAACAAGAACTCAGCCCACACCCCAGCCTCAGCATACAACAAGAACTCAGCCCACACCCCAGCCTCAGCATACAACAAGAACTCAGCCCACACCCCAGCCTCAGCGTACGACTCATCCACAGCACACACCCCAGCTTCAGCATACAACCAGATCTCAGCACACACCCCAGCTTCAGCATACAACCAGATCTCAGCACACACCCCAGCTTCAGCGTTCAACCAGAACTGAGCACACTCCCCAGGCTCAACGTACAGCTCAGTCTGAGGACACACCCCAGCCTGAAGGTACAGCTCAGTCTCAAGACACACCCCAGCCCCAACGTACAACTCATTCTCAGGACACACCCCTACCTCAAGAACCATCACAGCACACAACTTGGCAATCTCTTCAGAACTCCTTCCACACGTTTCACCCTGGAAAACTCCTGAAAAGAATACTGCCCCAGTCTTCCCGGCTCAGTACACAAACAACTAACAACCCACAGCTGTAGGACCAAAACATACACACACCAACCCTCAGCTGAAATGATCTTCAGTGCAGTATATAGTACAGCCATCTGAACGCCGTTTTCTGTTTCAAATGTTCTAGGGTTACAGCAGAAGCAAAGACTTCAGCTCATACGCCTACATTCATCTGTAGGAACTTGTTCCACCTGAAAAACATGACAGCTACCTGGCTAACATTAGTCAGAAAACAGGACGAACAAAAAATGCTGATTTGACCATTGGTTAGCATATTATCTAATTACCATTTGGCTTGCAAAAAAAAACATGCAACAACCTAAATTAAGACACTAAACCCATAATATGTAAGTTCATGATACGAGCAAGGTTACATCAATTATAGTCAGACTTTCTCAGTGGGAGAATTTGGAGCAACTGGTTAATCTAATGCATGTTCTTGGAGTGTTGGAGAAAACCAGAGTAATCACGAGGAAGACAAGAAAACTTCATGTTGATGTCTGAGATCAGGACTGTATCGGGATCTCTGAAACTGTAACGTGACCATGCCCCCAAAGCAGGTTTGTTTGTTTATTTGGATTTTGGATAGAAAATCGCTATCAGCGATTTTATCAATGACCAGTTAAACAACGGATACACAGTTACATTGATACACAACATTACAGCAAGAGTAGTCATGTAGTATCTATATTCTAGTCATGTAGTATTATATATATCAGACCAATTTAGATTAATGGGGATGTGAATTAACCGTACAGTCGCAGCCGACTCTCTGTAACTTGATGAATCATCGATCTCCACACAATTTGGAGATGCCAATTAACCTAGCACACATCTTTGGATTGTGGGAGGAAACCGGAGTACTCGGAGTAAACCCACACAGATACAGGGAGGACATGCAGACTTCGTACAGAAAGGACCCAGGCCACTCCACCTTGGGATTGAACCCGGGACCATCTTGTTGTGGGGCAAGCGGTGCTACCCACCAAGCCACCCTGCCGCCCAATTTAGATTAATTAACCTAATGCATGCCTTCAAACTTTGGGGAGGAAACTAGAGTTTAAAAAATAAACCCACATGGACATGTGGAGGACATACATAAGCCACACACAAAAGACTAAGGTCACTACCCACTGAACCGTCCATTCCAAACATGTAATAAAGCAGGTATCTATCAAATAATAAGCTCAGGCACTGGGTTGATTTCACACACAGATATGAAGCCTGCAAAGCAAAACAAAAACATAATACACTTTTACCCAATTTGGATTTGGCAGCTTTTTCAGATTCTAAACACTGCAACAGACAATGTAGAGAAGAGATATAGAAATATTTGAACAAGACTTAAAACTATTTAAATAATGTTTCCTATGTCAATTGTTTTATTGAGTTAAACTGTACTGCAACTGTCCTGAATTTTTGTGGAAATCCCTGATCTGTGCCTGCACCCAAGGTTAACGAAAGGCAAGACATTTATCCATACTGGCAACCAGCTAGTGGAATGAACTTCCACTGGAACTGGCTGAGTCTCTTGCTGTCTACAAACAGAACTCTCAGAACTTGAGAGAAGTCTGAACTTAGATATAAATAAATACTTTTCACTCTAAATCATTGTATATTTGCCTACATCAAATCATAACAGGATTGTGTTCTTGGGCTCATTTGTACAGCATTAAGTAATATCTTTTAACAGGCTATACCAACCAGATATAATGTGAAATGTACATACTGCATAACTTTTCTAATGTCAACATATGAATACATTGTGGGGTTTTTTGTAACACTATAATAATGATGTACAAAAATGTTAGACTTTTTATGCAACTAATACATTATTTAGTTGTGTTTTTTTTGTTTACTTTTATGTTTGACTCTGCCTTTCTGAAATCACACTACAATCGGTGTTTGTGACCAAGAAAAGAACCTGATCATTTTACAAGGACTATTTTTACTCTTTCCGGATGACATTGTGTAAAGTTATCTGTGTTTATGATGTAGGTGGATAATGGCCATGGAGACTGGGTCAAGATTAATGTTGGAGGGGCAAACCACTGTAGGGGCATAGATGGTTCAACTGTATACAAGTATATAAAGGGGTTTTGTTACAGATATTTTAATAAAGATATCTTATTAAATATATTTGCTAAATTGTTACTTAGAATGTTTTATTCATTTAATTAAAGACAAAAGTCTTCTCAAACATTAATCTCAGTTGAGGGCCATAATAAATGTTTCTATTCTAATTTTTTTTATAAATGTTAATCTTCCAGCCCATCCGGCCTACAGTGCATTTCAAAATGAGACATGTAACTGAGATGGAGTTCTTAGTTGATCTCCTTGACACACTACTAGACATACAGTACTGTGCAAAAGTCTTAAGACACCATTAGATTTGATGTTTTAGCAAGGCTATAATGTTCATATATCATGCATGCCACATTTTCAAACTTTCATTGTCAAAGTTTCATTGTTACATAATACACTTTTTTACTAATCTTCATTCCAAATTTGGAGACAACTCTTGATCAAGCTTCTTTGAACTGTAGAAGGGTCAACTTGGTACTCCGATGCGGCTATTGCCCATGTGTAAAAGTAGGTCATAAAAATCATTCTAATAAATAAACAAACTAGAATTATAAGCTCACCTGTGACTGAAATGTACAAAATAGCAGGTAATACCTCTAAGAGCATGAGTAACAGCAGTTCGATTTGGCATGACTGGACAAACCACTCTGGCACCCAAAGAATTATGCAGTTAGTGAGTGCTCCTGGAGTGCTCCATATGCCCATGGTATGCAGTTCCATTAGGAGTGCTCTTTCAGAGATTGGTTGTGAAAGACATGTATTGACTTATATAAGCAATTCTTGCATGGAAGTGAAGCAATTTTTATTCACAAGCCACAAAACACACCAGTGGTCCATGCCTGTCAGTTCCATGTTTCAAGCACAAGTCTGATTGTGTACACTTGGGAATTTTGCCACATCTGACACTCTTTTGACCTGCAAATTCAGTCACCTCTTCCCAGTCTATGAATTCCTTCACACAACCTGCTGGTGCAGGTGTTTATAGCCGGTCATCAAGTTACTACCACCTTACACATATGCACTGACTTTTTTTGTTTTCACCAGGGGAGCTTACATGGTCGTTACCCAATTAAAACACCTTTACAGTACTGTATATGACAATAAGTCTTAGCCTTAACGAGATGCTGCAGCTTTCCTTAGCTCACTATAATAGTGAATACTGCTTGGCTGCTTTTCCTCCTTTAAAACATTCATGTTAAGTTATAAATCATGAATCAAACACGTTGTGTTATCGTCATTTAAGTCTAGTGCATCACTGGGCAATGGGAGATGCAGTATATTGTACTATTGTACTGTACTATTAGAGAAGAAATGGCACGTATACTTTTTTTAACCGGGGATTTTAATAACCAATACTAAATGCCAACGAAAAATTGGTTTTGCCTTGACAACCAATCTCTGTCAAGAGAGTGGAATCATAACAAGGTTAAAGAAGCAGTAGTAAAAGTCATCAGGCATTTTCTTTGTGCATTTTATGCACATATCAGTTCTTATAACATATTTTGTCTGTAATATACACCATGGTAACAGTTATAACATCAGTCTTGAAAAAAAGGGTGCAATAATAATAATAATAATAATAGCTGTGTAATTGGATCCTATTCGGATTGTGATGCATTACTGTGGGATCATAATCACATCATATGGTAAATAAAGTAAATAAGTGAAGACAGGAAAAAAAAAATCTTGTCAAGATTAAAGCATTTAACTAAAGTCTGATTATAAAACTGATGCATGAGAAGACGGCAATGGACGTCCTTTGCCTTTTGTCGGCAGACCTTGAGGCCAGTAAGAATGAAAATACACGTTTACCAGAACGCCAGTAGGATTTGAGCACTTCTATAACACAAGGCAGCCTTACAGTTGCAAAGGTAGCCGTGATCATGTTCCGTTCCACTTCACAGAAGAAGAGAGCAGCTCCTTTGGCACAGATCAGTCTTTCCCTACAAAAATCTCCTGAATTTCTCGAACAGTCAGGATACGAGTGAGCATGAGTTCGAGCTGCTGAGGTGAAATGGGCTGCATGGAGTACCAAATAGGACTGTCAGGGGCAACCACAGGTTCAGGGGCAAAATAGAAGGCATCGTTCCGACCTTTTTCATTCTGTGGACTGAAAAGGAAGAGGAAGACGAGAAGGACATTGTTTATTAGTAGAGCTGAACCTGTATGGATTCTGTCCCTATTGACCAACTGATATAGACATTAACTTTTTTTTCTAGAAGATGTGTTGCCCAGCTAAGAAAAACAGGATAGGATGAACTTTTTAGCAGCAAAATTTGAGATGTGTAGACTGGTAAAGTACAATATAAATTGCATGGTTATGACCCGAGAGGTGTCAACATTGACTTTTCTTCCTGTGAATGGATGTCTGCAACTTCCTGACCAATTATTTGCAGCTGAGAACATTAAAAGCTTAATATTGTGCAATTTGGGGTTTGGCCTAATTTTGTTGTCCAAGAGTGTACTCGATATAAAATTTGCAATGAAATCATTGTATTAAACTTGAGGAAAAATTGAAAATACAACCATTGTCACTAGTGGTCAAGTGAATGCTTGTGTACACATACTAACCATTTACATAAGTAGGTGTCATACAGTTTGATAGGGCAGCGTGATGGGTTCTCTGGATGTTCAGTCTGCTCTACATATACATCATCTGAAACTGTAAATAAACAGATCCACACAAAGACAGATGGTATAATATCAAGTCTGCATCTACTCCATTTCCAAACACAGTGGTACTCAAATGTATCTAGATTTTTTTTTTATATTCTAGCCTTCAGATGTATGGCACATTTGAAATACCCTAAAATTAGACATAAGCAACAAAAGAAAAAATATTTTAAACCAATTTATACTTTTTGTCATAGATTTTGCCATTGAGTACAACTGTGCTTATTACTGCATACTCTTCTTTTTGTTTACCTGCCTTAGTCAATATGTGCACATTTAAGGCTAGTGTTCACATTGTAAAACCACGATTTAAAAAAAATGATATTGTTTGGCTACTGTTGTATATACTCAACACACAGTTTTTGTTGCCGTGCCAGACAAACGCCTTTAGCAGTGCGTAGACAATTAGTCAGTGCTTACTCTTTTGGAATTTAAAATCCCTCATTGGCCAAGTTATTAGGTACAATGATTAATCCTTTTTTTTATAATCATTGTCTGTTTAATCAGTTTCACTGACCATATCAATGCAATTTGTAGTTCTACAGTTACAGGCAGGGGTCCTGTTTTCTACTGGTCAGAACCTTTACAGCACCACCACAGATCAGGTACTATTTGAGTGGTAGGTCATTCTCGGCACTGCAGTAACGCAGTGTTGTGCTGGTATATGTGGATCATGAGCAGATCAGACACACTAGTGCTGCTGGAATATTTAAATGCCTCAATGTTACTGTTGGACATGGAATATTCCACCAAAATGTCCAGCCAGCAGCGTCCTGTGAGCACAGGTGAATTATTAGAGAATGGCGAGCACAAAGTGTGCTCGTATGAATAGCTCAGAGGTATGCACCGTTTGATGATAGCATTGCGTTCTGCGATACAAGATGCTGTCTGATATTATCATAGACACAGTCACAGTTTTTGTTTGTTTTTTAAAATGGTACTGCAAAGTAAAAAAAAAAAAAAAACTTTTACATAACTCACTTTTAGTTACACGCAAAAGATAAATGCACCAGAGACACCAGTGAAAACATGAATGGATCTCTTCCATCTGCATTAATAATGTATGGGGAATTCACAATAATTATAGAAAATACAGCCATTTACTGTCACAACCCTGTGTAATGGAGAGCTCTCACATTTCAAATGATGACATTATACTTTTGAGTAACCAGAAGAAAAAGAGATTCAACCAGAAAATGTGAGCCAGAGCTGCAGGTAAGAGGGAATATACAGGTAGTGAGGGGGCAAACAAATGAGTACTACTTACAGTACACTAAGACAGACTCATACCATTATAAGCACCAAGCACAGCACACAAGCTACCAATTTATAACGAGCAAGCACACAAGTATTCACATTCACACACAGACACACACAGACACACACACACACAGACACACACAGACACACACAGACACACACACACAGACACACACAGACACACACAGACACAGACACACACACAGACACAGACACACACAGACACACACAGACACACACACACAGACACACACACA
>JAUZSV010436385.1:0-10057 GCA_034780495.1 Parotocinclus cesarpintoi | reverse complement strand
AGCAATTGTGTGCACCTTGTGCCCTGTAATGCTGGGTAGCCTTTCTGCACACCTGAAATGACTTAAGCAGGTGTGACTGACTGAGTGAAATGTTTGGAGAACCATTGCTGTCACCTTGTGTCAAGTTTTCCACAGTAAATAAAATTTCACTTGTGCCTGCATGCACGTCAGTATCCTTACCACCACTATGCATGCATTTTTTACTACAAACCCAAATAATCCAACAACAGGGGGGTTAAAACTTGTAGGATGCTGGAAAATAAGTGCACACCTAAGCTTTCTATAACACCAATTTAGCCCCAGTGTTGTCTCATGACTAATTACTTGAATTCCCTTAGAATATATTGTCTTCTTCTTCATCAGACCATTTTAGATTTGCACAATTACAAGTTCATCATGATTTGATGTCTGCATGTATCTGCATGATTTGATGTATGCAGGGAATCATCTAAGTTGCACCTCTTTGCCAGCATTACCACAATCACTAATGCTTAACTGATGACGGCGATCCACAGATCTGCATTGTGTTTTGGGCTGCTAATGAAACCCGCCTAGGCAAGCTAATGAAATCAAGACTTTATTGCCAATTTTCTTGTTGCAATTAATTCTATTAGGGGATTGTTAAGTAGCCGATGAGATGGACCAGACACTTTCACTTCCAAATTCCAGTGTGAGTCAGCTGTACACTTTCCACCTTAACCGTCACAAACATCAATTTCCAGCAGCTTAGATCAACTCAGCCTGACTGACAGAATTATCTGGCTGGTCTCAGTGATTTCTCCTTTCCAGAAACAGGTGTGACATTTTTAAAACAAAAAACATTTCAAAACAAATTTCAAAAAGTAGCTGTACACCAGTCTACCATCTATTTGGTTTGACTTTTTTCTCACAGAAATCTGCACATCTTTTGCAGTTTTCTCATTTTCTTCCACACTTTCTGTTTCTATTCTCTGCCCTGCTCCCTCTGCTCTGTCCTTAGCCATTTATCTTGGTGCCAGTATTGATTCTTCATGTCTTAACTTAGACAGTTCCCTCCCTGGGATAATCTAATTTCTCTCGTTTTCTTGCCCAGGCCTGCTGGTTTCCCTCTCAGCTGTACAGGATCTTCCTTTGAATAAACATTTCAATCACCACTGTGTGTCATGTAATGTAGTCTTCAACACCTCAAATCACTGGAAACTCACATGCTCTCAGTTAAAGACAAAGTCAAAGTTAGCACTTATCTTTAAATCTTATTAAGACACATTGTAATTGTGCATAGCATTTAAAAGATGGTTAAAAGAAATCCAGTACTGTATGTCTCTGGAAACAGAAGCTACTGAATCCAATGGATGTGATTCAGTCCTTGTGCCACATTTACTAGTTGTGTTTCATGATATTCTCCATCTTTTTGGGCTAGTGTAAAATGGATTGTATCAAAAAATATACAGTTATAGAACTAATTTATCTAGATGCACTAAATGTATTAAATAGCAGTTTCCACTGCTTGGAGACAGCTACAATAAACAGTAGTTCCTAAGAACCTCAGTTTAAAACCTGGGTAGAGCTTGCATCCTAAATGTCAGGTGGGGTGGTTACTTTTAAGTTTGTTTAACTTTCACTTGCTTAGTTCTTTGTTAACCAACAGTTCTGAAACTTCTTCATATTTTGGTTACATTATGCTCTGTCCAGTTTCCATTGGAGACTTTTATCAACCACCAAACTGAGAACCTCCTATCATCTCCTTTGTTTTACAGGTTATCATTTAATCAGTAGACACTTTTCTTAAAAGAAAAGAAATTATTAAACAAAAGTAACTGTAATATGCTACAGTGAGTATATCGTGTAGCACATTGTAACTCATTATCCATGCCTATGTCCCATTTTGCACAACAATAATGACTATTCATTTGGAGCAATCAGTATTCATGGGGTCAACTTTTGATATCACCTCGACCTCCTTGGAAGCGCAGGTTATATATATTGATACCAAGTTATATAATACCATTTTTTGCCCACAGGGAAAACAAAATGTAAGTGGGAAAACAGCCAAGTGTGTTCAGCTAAAGGCTGTAAGCATTTGAAGTCAACTGATTTAACTTTCATTGGTATGAAGAACTACATGCTCATGGTCATATTTGAATATTTGAACATGAACTATTGCGTTAAGAATGAAAGTCTATGAATGAAATGAATGAATGAATATTGATCAAATTCTATACATATTGTCACGCCCACCGGCTGCGTCAGCTACGCAGCCGTGTTATGGGACCTAATTGGCATCACCTGTTTTGGTTTAGCGCGTCCGTATAAAGCCCTCCGTGGCTTTGTGCGGGCGCGAAGCTTTGATGTTTTCCCCGGTATTTAATTCACGTCCCTGCACGTGTTTTATCAGTTATGATTTACCCTTTATACCTGTTTGTTATTATCCGGTTTTTCTTTGCAATAAACCATTTTCACTCACCATCTCCCTCTGCCGTGCATCTGTGCCTCCATGCCTCGCATTCCACACGGATTTATGACAGAAAGCTTCGCCTGCCCTTGGAGGCAGCGCTGGCAGTCCGCGCTCCCCGCGCTCCTCAGCCAGGGACATCGCCAGGGTTCCGGTTTTCGGTGTGGGGTCCTAGGGGGTTCCGGTTTCCGTACCGGCCCCGCTGGATTTTCGGCTCCCATGCCGCGCCCGTTGGACTCCAGGCTTCCACGCTCTCTTCGCTGGATTCTCGGCCGCCCTGCCGACTCTGCTGGATCATCGGTGCCCACACCGCCCTCGATGGACCTTCGGCTCCCTGGCTGACCTCGCCGGATCCTCGGCTTCCATGCCGACCCGATTGGATCCTCGGTTTCCAGGCCGACTGCAGTCACCCTTGGCTTCCACGCCTATTCCGCTGGACCTTGCGGCCCCCAGGTGTGTCCCGCTGGAGGTTCGGTTTCCAGACCAACCCCGCGGCTCGTTCCGGACTTCCGCCTCTCCACACGCCACCTGGACCCATTAGGTCTCGCCCCCCTTCGTCCGTACGGGTCCTTCGGGGGGGGGGATGCTATGTCATGCCCACCGGCTGCGTCAGCCACGCAGCCGCGTTATGGGACCTAATTTGCACCACCTGTTTTTGTTTGGCGTGCCCGTATAAAGCCCTCCGTGGCTTTGTGCGGGCACGAAGCTTTGTTGTTTATCCTCTTTTTCGTTCACGTCCCCGTACGTGTTTTTAACGTTTATTATTTTCTCTTCTTACCTGTTTTTCTTTCCAATAAATCTACTCACTATCATTCTGCCGCGCATCAGTGCCTCCATGCCTCGCAATTCACCCGTTTATGACACTCAATAAAACATGTTTTTAAAAAAAACAAAAACATAAAATGTCTCAGATCCACAATTTCTGCAATTAAATAAAAATCTATTTAAGAATGTTTATTTAAGAATCACTGAGGTTTTATATCCATCTTCCATACTGTCCCAAATTTTTCTGACCTCTAGCCAGAGCGCGCACACAGTGAAGTATATCTCTGTCTGTTACTCTTCTTTTGCTTTTTGTGTTTTCCATATTGTGCCAAATAAAATATTTATTTGTTGCCATGCCTATTTTTTTCCTGTTTGTGAGTCAGGCTGTTTCTGTGGTAAAAATTAAGGACTTATTGTCTGCATCTACTAACATGTTGTTGTTCTGAAAGGTCAAGAGTTGCTTTTGAAAGGTTTGCTGCTACCAGGTTACAAGAGTTATTGTAATTTATTGCTAGAAGTACTATTTGAGCGTAACTTGTTGACGTAATTCAATAAATAAACTATCCATCATCCTGTTTTGCATGTTGTGTGTATGTGTGATGGGGGTGTTTTAATAGGATGAAGGAGGTGACACATATGAAGCTCCACCATGTGAACGACCTAACATCAATGTCCACCATCAACATGTCGAGGAGAATGTTTACCTTGGTATTTAGAGAACACTGCTAACAAAAACCCCTCTTTTAAATAGTTTTATATAGCATGTCTAATACCCATCTGATATAAGTAGTGGGAAATTTAAGAAGCCTTGTTTTTTTGTGTTTGTATGTGTGTAGGGTATCCTGAAATTGTGCCTCCAAACCCTGTTGTTCTCCAAAGAACAGCAGCACCACCTCGACCAGTCAAAAGTACACTTAAAGTGGTAATTGGTAACAATATAGAAATTTAATTAAATGGAATTAGCTATTAATTCATTATTAATTTAATCAAACCATTTAATTAAACTGAATTAATTATTAATTCATCATTAATTTAAACAAACAGTATTGCAAGATACATTGTGTGTTTTTTTTCTCCCAGAGATCACCTGAACAATACCCTGTCCAGGAGGAATTCCATACTGATCTCAGTGGACGAAAATGTTGGTGCTTATTTTGACCTAAACTTATAACAGTATACTTAAAACTAAAATATACATTATCTGTTTAAACATTACATATCTAAATATGTCTTTGAATATGTCTCTTGTCTATTGTATTTAATATAAGTTGAAAAGGATCTGCAAATCATTGTGTTCTGTTTTTATTTATGTTTTACACAATGTGCCAAGTTCATTGGAATTTGGGTTGTAGTTGGCCAGTAGCTTAGTTTGGAATTTGTCCTAATTATAGCTTGGTCATCTATGTCTGTTTTAAAGGTAGCTTTATTACTTATTTTATACTCAGACTTCAGAAATGTATTTTATATGTTTAGAGGAGTTTAATACATTAAAATAAAAGTTAACAACTTTGATGGATTTTAATACAATAAAACAAAAGTTAACGTTCTCATCACTTTAACCTATCTTAATTAAAGGCCTAGAAGTCTCACATAAAGACAGGACTAATAAGAAGGCAAACCTTAAGAAGAGCCCCCCAGCGATACCTGTCCCTAACCAGGAAGAAGGTTTCTTTCTCACATGCACTATTTGTTAGTGGTGAAGTGGGTGATTTCATTATGTTGTTTCACCTTTACATTGTCAAAATAAATGTTTCATGTCGTAGTTATTAAAAGCTTTATATTCTTTCAGATGTTTACTTGGATCCAAATGAAGGCCAGGTAAGCATGTCAAATAACATGCTTCACAAAAAAACAACTCCGATATTACACAAGTCTGCAGAGCATGAATCTCCATGTCTGCATAGCATGCAATTTATGCTGTAGGCATGGTTTATGTGGAGCAGTACTTGGAACCTAATGGTATGGTTTTGCATTAATGATGTGTTTAATTTATTTCAGAGTGAAAAAGAACATGCCCTTGATGTATATGTGGAACCAACATCAGGTTATCTTTAGACCTAACTATTTGACTTAATACAATGCATATTAATTACTGCTTATTACTACTTACATTACATTACATTGCAATAAATAACCTTGCACACTTAATGATTAGGTTTTTGGTCAAATCTGATTAAGCATTATCTCAGTTAATTAAGATGGTCATTCTTATTTGTCTGGAGATGCAGTTTTTCTACAGTATTTTTATTCAACTTTTTTTTTAGCTTCTTCCCCTGTACCACATGGCATTGCTCGCCTGCTACCATCCAAAACTATAGTGCGAAATCTTCCTCCATCCATGTAAGTGTTTGCTGGTCTGTACAATTTAAGTGCTATTCTGCTATTAGTTCCTTATATTTAGTGAAAGCTTACAGAAAGTATTATTGCTTTGTTGTCTTTGCCCATTTTAGTATGAAACCACCTGTTCACAGAGCCAACCCTGTGAGTACTGAATACACAAAGATGCACGCACAAACCCAGCCAACCACCAGCAAATGCATGAGCGTGTACACAACTATCCATTACAAAATATGTTGTGATTTTTCATAGAACTCTTCCTTGACCAGCGACTCACTGACGGCAGGTTAGTTGCATGAAATATGTTGTTTTGTTTATTTATATTGTTTAATAAAATAGCTGATAACACTTTATAATAAATGGGCACTAAAATAGTTATTATTCTGTTACTTAGTCACTAATTACCTATAACTTATATTTTGATTGTCATAGTTGTCAACTATTAGATGCTATGGTGTAATCTACTTAGCAGTTAAGTACTAGCACTTACTCTTTATGATGTACTGCTGACCAAAATTTGGGGATGTTTTCGTCCGGTGACGTCGTTTATATCCGGTGTTCAATTTACGACATGATATCAAACACTTTTACTAAAAAGGTTTACTGTAAATGTACGACCCCCAGAGTTGTCCGGTGCCACGACATCAGACGTGTACAGTCCCTTACTCGCGTCGTGATTAATTTGGAATGTAACATACAGTTCCTCGCACACGTCGCGATTTATTTAAAATATAGGTGGTGACATCCCGGGGCATATAGAGCCAACAGATGTGTATGTCACGACTTATCACCTGTGCTCACGCCTCGCCCTACTCAGGGCATCCAGGAGAGACTTGCACATTCCAGTTACTGGCATCTCATTTTTGGTTTAAGTCCATGCACGGATACATCATGATTTCATCTCCTTGTGCTCCACTCTGCCCATCCCTAAATGCCCCAGATCCCATTTTGCTGTGGCTTTGTGACTGACTTACCGCTGAGGACTCATTAGCTTAAATGTATTTTGTTATTTATTTTACATTTCATTGTTATTTAAAAATGTATTATCTCTTTAATTATATTATTTACTTAATTTTACTATTACTAAAACTTAATTATTCAATTAACCACCCAAGGAGGAAGGAGGATCGCTTTTTAAGTCTTGATCCTCTCAAGGGTTCTTCTTTCTTTATTCAGGGAGTTTTTCTTTTCCACTGTCACCCTAGGCTTGCTCAATTTGGGATTGGTCTTTTAAGATAATATAACATTGTAAAGCTGCTTTTAGACAATCCACCATTGTTAAAAGCACTAAAAATACTACTACATCTATTTTCAAAAGCAAACCTCTTTGTATGATGCTAAGCACATGCATTCTTTGGTTCACCATGTTCTGAGTGGAATCTGTCCTTTTAAACCGTTATATGTTCTTATATATGTCCAAGCCATGATGTTCCATGTTGAACTTCCAGTATTAAAGAGTGTGATAACACCAAATTGAAAACACCTGCTCCCCATTCACACCAGAGACCTTGTAACATTAACCAGTCACATGATACCGAAGAGGGAAGATGGTTTATTGGGCAGAATTTGGCCTTTTTTACTTAGGGGTGTACTCACTTTTGTTGCCAGCGGTTTAGATGTTAATGGCTGTGTGTTAAGTCCTTCATTATTCTTTAAGCATTTTAATGCTAGAATGCAGTATTGTTCTTGCTTCACATTTAATGCTTGTCATATAACACTTCTATTTTGGTCTCACCTGTCCTCCAAATGAATTTCCAATGGCTTTCTGGCCTGTCCCCATACTGTCCCCATACATGAGAGCGCCTTGCAACCTGCCATGCACCCATTGTTTTTCTTGATCCTCAAGTTATATTTGTTGGTCAACCACTCCTGGGGCAGCTAAAAGAGGACTAGGATTTCTCAATTTGTACACATTTCTCTATCTGTGGATAGGTGTGAATCCAAACTCTTCAGAGATGGTTTTGCTTTTTTTTTTACCCTAATGAGCATCAACAGTCCTTCTGATCTCCTCCTTTGTTCATGTTCTGACGATGTTTAGGATCTCATGCAAATTTTATAAGGTTCATAAACTTTCAAGTACCACTGAAATAACCTTTTTAATGATATATTTTAGTACTGTTACTCAGTTAATTAATTGGATGACCTTTCCTCACTATTAGTAAAAAGTCACACTATACTAGACAAACACACATACATGCATCTTCTGCTTTGGTTACTTCGTCACACTCTAAATGTTTTTTTTCTGTAGGCGAGACACATGTTACATGTGACACATGTGAAATATTAATGTACCATTTATCCCGATATTTATTATCTAAAACATTAGGAACCATGGTTGACATTCACCGATACATACCAGAAATGACCTCCAACTTTCAAAATATCTAGTCATTTTTTATGTTGCGTTCCTATGTTTTGAGCAGCACACCTGCATGGCAAGGACATCAGTTTTAAGGTGTCCATTGTGACATCTTATCATGCTTCAACGATTTAACTTCTCACTGGTGAGAAGATCTTTCCTTCAACTGGCATATTGTTTCCAATCCTTGTATGGCCTCTGTTGCCTTTGAAAACACTTTGTATTTGTTTGCACTATATTATTAATTGCTCTTGAACATGCAATTGTCAATACACCAGGTTAGAGTTAGGTAAGGCATTCTTAGTTCAAGAGTAGATTGATTGATTATCACACTGTCAGCCTTCATCTCCAATAATCACATAATAATGGAATATTTATATGTACTGCATATTGTGGCTTTAGCTATTTGCTTTACATAGATATGAACATCTACCAAATTAGGTAAAACATTGTGTGTGATGTGTACTAACCAGTCTGTCCCAGCATGACAGCGCTAGCCCACAGGCCCAACATGAGTTTACTGTCACTGCAGCTGCTGTTCAGATTCAGTTGATCCGTATCTTTTGGCTCCCCAACACCCTCAGCTTGCTCGATCCTGACCCATACACACACAGCAATCTTCATTATGGTCTATGGTCTATGTTCACTCATTAAAAAAGTAACTAAAGAAGAAGGAGATGTTGGAATCAAATGAAACTGTGCATGTATGAACGCATATGATGTTTGTAAGTGATTACAATATTACAGTGAAAGGATAGGTTTAAGAATAAGAGGTTCAAATAACATGCTAGGCCACCTCTAGCATGGATGACATACAGCTGAACATGGAGGCATACAGGTACCAAATGGTATCCCACAGCACATTTGCTCTCTACTGGACTGTCTGTCTGGACAAACCGGACCCTGTTCACCGTGTGTGGAAGCCCTCATTCTAACAGCTAGGTCAAGATGGCTTAGATGGCAGAGAATTCATTAAAACAACCATCTCTCATCTCAAAATGATGCACCCTCTCAGTGTGCAAGAGGGGCAAAATGTCTTTGAATGCATCATAGAGGCATGTTTAGCAGCCAACAATCTCACATCAAGAGGTACACTACCCAAAAGTAAAACCTCTCAGAGCCTTTTTATAGGGCAATGGGAAAATCAATTGTGCTAAGGCCGTGTCTAATCAGACCACATCTGTATTCTTTTACATATCTGCCCGCGATGTGAATGTCTTATGTCTTCTGAGTTTTGAAGCATTCCAACTTTTATATTTGGATGTGCTATTTTTTGTCAATGTGAAAGTACCTTTTTAGTATTTCCAAATTGGAGCTCTGCAAGACAACAACAAGAACACAAGTATTAGACAAATTCAAATCCATCTCATAATATGACAGACTTTATGCAGTTGAATTGCCTTCATCTCCCCTGTGCCCCTCTGTTTCTGCCCTTACCACTATTATGGTGTCTGATGAGTCTGTGAGTGTGTGCACAAGACTGGTGCGGGCATGTGTGAGAGTGTTGAGAGCCTGGCTCCAGTGAGCTCGCTGTGTGAGGAGACACTGATCTATTCGCTCTTCCTCCCTCTGCACAACCTCGAGTAGACGCTGTTCTTCTTCTTCCAGAGCCTCACGCACGGTGCTCACCTGAGCTAGTACACGTTCTCTGGCACTGCTTGCCTCTGCCTATACAAAGGACAGATATAATTTGATGTAATTATATGGGAATTGCATACAATCATCACTGTTCTTACATATGCACATATAACAGTATAGATACAATACAATAACAGTATAAATATACAATAAACTAGTATACAGTGTATCACAAAAGTGACATTTCTGCTGATATTTTCATAGGACAACACTGACGAAATGACACTTTGACACAATGAACAATGATTTTTAAGTCTAGGCTAAAAACATTCTTATTTACTCAGGTTTTTGGTTAGATTTAGACTATAACACATGACTCAGGTCGGCTCTTGCCTCTTGGCTGTGTTAACTTCTGGTTCCTCCCCTTTAGCTATGCTGCTATAGTTAGTGCTGCTGGAGTTTTCATGCTGCACATGGCATCAGTAATGGATAATAGACTCAGTGCTCCTTACCCATAAGTAACTACATTTTCTCTTTTCTCTCAGAGCTGATGTTCTGGTACCAGTTCCAGCACCACACACTTAGAT
>JAUZSV010436374.1:0-10058 GCA_034780495.1 Parotocinclus cesarpintoi | reverse complement strand
AACACATCAGAGCTTGAAGCAGACGGGCTGCAGCCACACACCATTTGCCACTCCTGTCAGCTAAGAACAGACAACTGAGTTTGTATGGACTCACCAAAATTGGATAAGATTGGGAAAAAGTTGCCTGGTCTCATTAGTCTCAATTTCTGCTGTGGTCAGAATTAAAATAAAAATAAAACGAATGCATAGATCCATCTTGACTTGTACCAGTGGTCTAGGCTGCTGGTGGTGTAATGGTGCAGTAGATATTTTCACACACCTCAAACTGGTTTCATGAACATGACAGTGAGACTGCGTAATGCGATCATGTCAATATGGACCAACATCTCGAAAAACTGATTCCAACAACAAACGTTCCACACCAACTGGGTCTTATGGATTGCGTAGACCCAATTAGAGACAGAAAAGATCAACTACTTAACGCAACAACTACAAAACTAACTATTAGCCCTAGTTACAATGGTAATATCAGCCTGCAGCTGTCTGTCAACCTGATTATAATTGGTTAATTAGACTTATGTTCGTTGGAACTGCTTAGGGCCAACAGCCTTTAATGCAGCCTAACAAGGCAGAGGCATGCAGGGCTTTAATAATCATTAACTAACTCCAGCTGCTGTACCTCATGCCCACTTATAACCGCATACATCATATACATGACACATACTGTGCGTAGTCACAGCGCTAAATGTGGCTTCCACAAGGTTTATTTGGATGGATAGGCTTTTTTTTGTAATGGGTGTTAGTGTAAGGTTTGAAGCATAGCTTTAAATAACAAGAAAAGTTAAATTTAAAAATCTACATGGCGAGTCAAAAGTAACAGGAAGGCAATTTATTTCAGAAACAAATGGGATCAGATTTGTGATATGTGAATTGCATCCGGGGGTGGGACAAAATCGTGGTATTTAAGTAAAAACCGTCGAGTTACAAGGCAATGAAAAATCTGTTCTATGCAGTCTCGTTGAAATGAATAGACGCTCAGCTTCTATGGGCAAATGCATTGAACATAGACTTTATAAGAAAATGATTTCTTGAAATCTATAGCATTGATGCTACAGGAACGTATTAGATTTGTCGATTTGGGATTCTGTCAAGTAGCTGATTCTGAACTAACTCGTAATCGACATTAACGTGTTCCAACGCCATTGTAGTCACTGAAATGTTAACATACTGTACGTATTTGCCCATTTCAGCTGGATTGCATCTATCATTTCAAACAGTTGTGAGATTCGAAGATAGAAACGTCTAACATGAAGTAACAACATTTGTTGCGAGGGTACAGCCACCTAGTATGCAGTCTGGAAATGCAGCCCATCGGTCTCACACAATACAATATGCTTTATTTTATTCCACTGTTTAACTGGAAATGTGCCAAATTCTGTACTGTGCAAAGGTTTTAGGCCACCATTCGATTTGTTGTTTTAGCAATGGTATAATGGCCATATATAAAATACTGTCGACAATTGGGCTTAGAGATTTCAAACTTGCATTTGTCACTAACTACTAATAATAGTCGTTTCCACTGATCTTTATTCCAACTTTTGTGAGCTTTAGCATATCTTCAGCCTTTTCACCCCGTTCCCTGTTCCCTGAAAAACTTTCTTGACCGCAACCCTTTCAAAAACACAATTCTTGATAACACTTCTTCATACTTTAGAAGAGTAAACTCAATAAAGGCTCAATAAATAATCTGGCAACCCAATAAAGCTGCCAGATGCTGCTATTGTTTAAGTCTAATGGCAGGACACACTACATACAGTACAGTAATTGTTCCCTGTAGCGTGCAGAAGCTCCTTTTCTGATTTTAATTCAGTCTTTAAATACTGTATAAACATTCCTTGGATTTTCTTGTTTGTACTCTGATAAAGTCTTTAATAACAGAGTCTTTAATAACTAATAATTAGATCTGGTCACTACAGCAGTGCTAAAAAATTCTATATCTATTCTAACAGTAATATCTATTTTTGAACAGTACTGTGCATTAGGTTTGATATCAGAAAAGCAATATACTGTAAAGCTATAGTTTAGAGAGTGTAAAAACTGGGCTAAAGCTTCCTTGCAATGATGTGGCAAAGCTGACGGAAATTGGTTTAACCGTTTCAGTGCCACCAAGTTGTGTGTGACCGTCTGTGTGTGGCTGAGTTGACTAAAAACACCTGACTTTCATTCTTATGTCAGTCGCGTGATTTCAGTTAGTGCTACTCTTCATGAGACCCCTGCTCAAAAGGCAGTTAGGGGTGTTTGCACAAAATTATTTTAGAACAATTAATTAGCGCTAACTAACTCGTTCAAGAGCTGCTTATTAATGTTCATGTTTTGAAAGCTGAGCCTTTTGTGAGCCCTTTTGAAGTAGGTATTTCTTTAGTACATTGATTTACTGGATGTGTGTTTGGGTTTGCATGTGGGAATTTTTGGCTTTCACACCGCATAACACTACACAGAGGGAAATTTAGCACCCAGTTAGAGGGAATAATGTGGAAAAAAACCCTTCCTTCGTATTGGTTCTTGTACTTCTTATAGTATTCAAACTGAGGTGAAACTGGACAGCAGTGCTGCATCCTGATCAATGATGCACAGCAGCATGTGCATGAAAGAGCATGGAGCGAGCTGCTTACACGCAGATGTTTATCGTGGTTTTCAGCAAGCCTGACCCAGAGAAGCAGAATGGGAGTTTCTGTTTCTCGACAAAACCCACACAAGTGCATCACATACAAACATTCACAGTCATACATACACACGATTGAAACCGCAGGTGACGAAGCGTTTTTTTTTTCTTAACGTGTCATTATTTGCTCGGTGAAAAAGGAAATTCTCGAGATAGGTGGTAGCGCTAAAAACTTTTATCGTCAAAGGAGAAATGGGAAGAAGCCATGCACACACCATCGGTCTATGTACATTTAAATGCAACACTTGCATGCATGCATCAGAAAAGTACAATGCCAAAAGTAAAATTTTCCAGTCCCTTTCAGGTTTTCCCCCATCAATCTCTTCAAAAGACAATTATGAGAAAAAGTTCTGTAAATATATAAAAAATTGAACATTTTTGCAAACCTTTTGGCATGGACATAAGTATTCAGACATTTTACAATGATACTTGAAATGTAGCTTTCTTTGAAATGTTTCTGCACCTTGATTCATGTCCACCTGTGGTATATTCAGATTGTTGGAGACAATTTGGAAAGATGATTTGTTAAAAGAGGTGACCAAGATCCCAATGGTCACTCTGGCTGAGCTTCAAATATCCTGCATGCAGAAGGGAGAAACTCAATTGTCACTGCAGCACTCCACCAATCTGGTCTTTATGACAGAATTGCCAGACAGACATCAAAAGTTTATCATACAAAGCATTGCAACCCAGTTCAAAAAGATCTGCTTTTAACACTGTAATTTGTGGTTCAATCATAGGGCACACACACAGTCAAACACTAAGGCCCAATTTAGAGACACCAATTAACCTAACTTACATGTCTTTGGACTGTGGGAGGAAACCGAAGTACTCGGAGTAAACCCACACAGACACAGGGAGGACATGCCGCTCCACCCTGGGATTCTTCTTGCTGTGAGGCAGCGGTGCTACCCTACCCACCGAGCCACAGTGAAATTAAAATATATTATTTACTAATATAAATGAAAATATATTATTTACTAATATATTGCTCACAAAAATTGGGGATATGTCATTATGGAATATTTTATTTTGAAATATCCCCTCATTTTTGTGAGCAGTATATTAGTAAATAATATATTTTTATTCATATGTTTTCTGATTTATTTAGCAGAATATAACATGAAATGATATATAGGTTACCATATTATTAATTACATTTATCTTATAGTATCTACATCTGAGTGATCACTGATTTTGGGTGATAAGAGCAGTAACTTGTTTTCCCTTTCACCAATATGAGTGCAGATTTGATTTAGGCTTGTTGAGAAAGCACTGATTTAATCCATAAAGTCCATTAAAATCAATAAAAAAACCTCTACAACACTACAGCACTAAATATCAATAGCTAAATGTCAACATGTAACATAACACCAGACCATAATACCTGGTGTTAAGTTGGAATTAGTTATATAATAACACTGCTAGAGTGACCAGCATATGTATCAAGCACTTACTAACATAGATCAACATGGACGTTGTTCTGATTGGCTGTTTTAATAACGGTGTAGTATTGGTCCAGTGTTGGTGTAGCTCATGGGTTAAGATGGTGGTTGACCAGTATATCACCATAATAGCATCCCATGCTGGTAAAAAATTATAATCATCATCTAGTGAGTCTAAAACTCAACGTTGCTGGTCGTTTTAGCAATGCAGTAGACATCTGAACATAAGATACCTAATAAATGCCTAGGACTTTTTTTTAGGATCTTTTAATGGTTGACTGATTGCTTTCTGACTTTTTTAATAAGCACTCAGAAAGTCTAAAGTTTCTTCATTGCCAATTTAATTTAGAAAAACCTTAATTCCCCATAATAGTAGAATTTGTGTTTGGGTGAAACTTGTTATCACAACACCATTGTGCAATCTTATTTGAACAAGTCATTGGTCCATTATGCAACATACACGCTAGTTAGAATGTTTATCTGCATGTCAGAAAAGCAAAGTCTACCCGCTTCATGTCCACTTGGTTATGGTTATGGTTTTAGGGGTGGGTCTGGAGCGTAACCTGGCATTGAGTGCAGTCACGAATGCACTCTAGACAAAGTGCCACACCATTACAGGGTTAACTAGCTGGTTAACCTAGCTAATGCTGCAAAAGAGTAACAGCAGTAGTTCTACACAAATCTCCCCAGCAATGTAGCAACATTACTTAAGATATACTGAAGGTCAGTCATACTTTATGTAGCAAGGAATGATCATAAATGTATGTTTTGGTGACTCAGAAGTCACTGTTTGTCTTTCCAAGAAGTTGCAGTTCCATAAAAGACACTTTGCTTTCCTACACACTCTCGTGAAAATGCAGAAATACTCACTCACATACGGTATATAGTATTGGTATAATGACCCAGAAGCTCAGAGAAATTGGTGGAATGACTTAAATTTGTGCACGGCTTACTCAGAATATGTGGTGTGATCTCCATCCAAGTCATAATTATATGTAAACACATTCTGGCTAACCTAACGCACATAATTTTATGTTTCATGTCTAAATATGTGAGACCAAGTACTAATGACAGGTATTCCAAATAATGAGATGAGATTGGATGTGTGTTTTAGACATGCCCTGGCTTATAAAAAAAAGCTGCTATTTAAGAAAAGGCTTTACTTTTCCTAACAATTCCCTGATCTAAACAAATTTCAGTTGAAGGACTTGTCGGGAGCATACAAAAGCATTTTTGAAGACCTGGGTGCTCACTGAAACAGCTACAATAGCTACAGCTTTGTAACAGCTACAATAGTTTGTGCAAGTTAAATATACCCATTGACCATAACAAATCACCAAGAAGATGTTGGAATCGCCTGAACATAATGTTAGATGTGAAGAGCAAACGGATGAGTATGTTGGAAAAACTGTGCAATTGAAAATTGGCTTTAGTAACTGGTCCCATACATGCTTGATTGGTTATAGATCTGGCAACTGGGCAGGCCAAGGAAGTGTTACAATCTGGTGAAGACATTTCTGGGAAAACCTTGCTGTGAGTGGATGAGCAATATCTTGTGAAAAATGCCAGGTGGAATTCCAGGATATCGCTGAGTTGTTAGTTTCCCTCGTATCACTACTAGGGGTGACTGACTGTTGTATGCGATGGCTCTGCAGATCATCACACAAGCAGTTGGGGCAGTGTGTCATTCCACAACAAAGGCAGGATTGAAGCCCTCACCACGAGGCCTCCATATTGGAACCCGACCTTCGTTGGATCTCAAACAGAACAAAAATTAAGAAGACGATACGGTAGACGATGCAGTGGGTAACAGTCCAGATTCCGTGTTTATGACACCACTGCAAACGAAGGGAACAAGACTGGCAATCGAGACAACAAATTTCATTTTGGTAAGTGAGTGTTAATAGTCCAGGCAGAGACACAAGCGTGTAGTGAAGGTGTCACCTTTGTCTGGATGGTGAACACTGTGAGTTGCTCATGCTAGTCGGTTGATCAAATAATCCTTTCTGCTGGTGGTCTGCCTGGGCTGTCCAGAACCACTGCTCCCAACAACTCCTAACAGCTGGGTCAGAGCAGCCTAGACGGTGGTCATCTAAACGGCCATCCTTCTCAACGGCTTTTGTCAGTCCGATTATTTACCCGTCTCAAAGTTTGCCAGCTGATGAAAATGTCTGCAAGTGCATCGTAGAGGAATGCCTAGCAGTCTACAATCTCTCACCAAGAGGTACATCTCCCAAAAGTAATCTCTGAGCACCTTTTACTAAAGCAATTTTAAACCCTCTTGTTGCACAATCCAGTGTCTAATTAGACCACACCTGTAACCGTTTACATATCTGCCCGACATGTAAATTCATGCCAGGTTTTGCAGCAATCTGACGTTTCTATTTGGGTGCCCTTATTTTTATGCTAGTTACTATATATACGCAACATACGCTCGTATTTGCTGTTTTTACAACATTATTACTCGGTTGGCGATTTTATCAAATTTTTTGAGTAATTACGGCAGAAATCCAAGAAAAGTCTTGCAAACATACGAAGCCATATACGTAGACACACCCACGCACAAACACAATTCTTTGAAGCTGATCTGCAGGGAAGTGGCAGTGTGTTGAGGCTTGTTTGTTCTGGAAATGACCGTCACTGCTAAATGTAATGACTCTGCTCTTTGAGTAATTCATACCACAGTGAACCAATGCAGACAGATGCACCCTGGTGTGGTTTCGCGATGAACTTTTACCTTTTAGTCTATATCCTTGTTTTATTTTAGGTCATTATTATGTACAGGAAACACCTCTGTTAAGTTAGAAGAGAAGCTAGACGACATGTGGTTGGTTTACTGTAGACAAAAATATTTAAGGAGGTAAGAATTTGGTAAATAAGGCTGAGGGAGGGCGGAGATTAATAATAATTCTTAAGACGCTTCGGATTTAGTTTGTACTTGTACATTTCTTTAAAAAAAGAGGAAAACAGCTTGCACTTTAAACTTAATACATACGTAATACACACGTAGTCCGTCACAAATACTTCTGCTAATTCCAGAAAGAGGAAACAGGCTATTGCTATAAAATAAAAACAATAAGGAGGTGGATGAAGAACCATTTTTGTTTTTTTTCCCTCTTTTTTTCCCCCTCCTCTCTCTTGTCTTTCATTCTGTCATTTGTGGGTGTTGGGTTACTGGAACATTCAGCTTGCAACACTGTTTAATGCAGCAGTTTCCGAATGCAGCATTAATATTCATGCCTTGACATGAAATACCAAACATGAATATACAGGCAAATGGTGGGCTTTGGAGAAAAGCTTAGCGTAGCCAGATCGAACACAATACACAGGTGAGCATCTCTTCCTGCAAGTGGGCCCTGTGTGTGTGTGTGTGTGTGCGTGTGCACATTACAGTTTGAGATCTGATTTCAGTGAAACCCTAAATGTGCTATGTTCATGAGGGTAACGATGCCTGGGAAAGCACCGTGCTAAAAATATTTCCACTCTGCACAGAAACTGAGTCGACCAGTGAGCTCGAAGCTTACAGCTCATGTTCATGAACGACTGTTTTAGTCCTAAATTCCAGCTTTGTAAATGATTCCATGATTCCTGCAGGTAAATGATAACTGATGTTTTAGCAGCTTTTATCGTTATCTGATGCAGCGCTGCTTTGAAATGAATGGAAGTATGTTCATTGCTTGGAGGCACCATCGCATATAAAACCAACGTGAGAGTCAAAACAAACAGCGTGCTACTGAAGTTGGGTAATAACTCCTGGCTGTTGGTCAGGTTCGAAACTCAGCATACCACTTCTCTATGGAACTTGCAATGAGGTTATGCAAGAGTATATTGCCATATGGAAAGAGAAAAGGGCTTCCCCAAACGATTACAGCACAGTTGGAAGTGTACAATTCTCTAAGGGGTCCAGCCCAAACACTTTTCCTTCCTCTGTCAATCTGTAGTAGCCAACTATAGCCTTTTCCTGGCTTCTGCCAAAACTACAATAGTCCATCCGACTGCCGTGGTGTAGTACGATCTACAGTATTACTCTCAGGAACGCGCTTTGACTGCTTCAGAGTCCAATAGTTGTGCACTTTAGACCACACCACCAGCACATGGCAATGTACACAGTGGTATTAATCCTTGATGCAGCTGTTTAACTCCAGTAACCCATCTGTTATGCTTCCTCTAAACTGTTCTTAAGCATGTCAACCACAAAGAAGTGATCTTTATCAGATATGTACTTAAGCACTCCGCACTTCCATCCTGTGTGCTTATGCAGCCTACAGCTTTGTTGTTCCTAGACATTCGAATTTCACAGAAACTTTACTTTCAGTCGGCAGGGGAAGTTCTAGACAGAGGAAATTTGATTAATTGAGCTGATAGAATAGTAACCTCATGTCAGCCATTTGTCTACGGTGACACAGAAATGACTAGTTCGAAGCGGTGTCCAGATACCTTTGCTCATGTAGAAGAGCTGAACCATGGAACTCAAGTAATTGGTTCCAGAAGGCTGTTCGAAGTCTGATTTGTTAGTGCCTTCTGTCAGAAACAAGTGGAAAAATTTGCACATTACCCTTGTAAACAATGAAATATTGCATAGTCCCATGTCCCATGATGAAATACATTTTGAAATTCAGAATCACATTTGCCCATAACAAATAAATGTAAATAGTTAATTAATCAGTTTCTCCAAATGATTATATTTGCAGTTATATTCGCGTGTAATTAATGATTGATAACACGAATAAAGCAAAAGAACCTAATAAAATAGGATTAACCAATAAATACATGACATATAACATGAAATGCAACTTTATGCATAAAATGCAACTTTATAACCACTGAAACCACAGTTACCACACATCTCTCGCTCACACCCGTAGGCTAATCTAATTTAATAGAATAGAATAGAATTCATTGCTCACAAAAATTAGGAGATATTTCAAAAGAATATGAAGAGGATCTCACAAGAACTGCTGGATGCTACCATGCTTCTGTTCACCTCCATAAATATATCACTTGCTACTCAATCATCATAATTACGTTAGCTTATTATTTATGTAATGAACAAATTTCTTTGACTTCTTATTTGTTTTCTGATAGTCTTTTTTAATTAAATAAAATGAAATACTTCTTTTTTAATTGCTTTATATATATCTTGAAATATCCTCCAATTTTGGTAAGCAATATATAATATAATATGATATAATATAATAGAATTGTGCCCTAGTTTTTCCTCTTTTCTGTTTTATGGCAGTTGGGATACCACTGTATATTTTTGCATGATTGCCACTGACTGGACTGGATTATGTGCATTGTGGTTGGAAGATCGCATCATTGACTGATTTTACTTAGGGTGCCCATGTACAAAGTTGGAATTTATCGTTAATTTGGGAGAAAAAACATTTGAATGGAGACGCTCGCTAAATTTTCCTTTACATAATTTTGTGAACTAATAATAGTGATGTAGAATATTGTGATTCTCAGTTTCAGTCGTTATGAACAATGAAAGCGATATGATTTTGTTACACAAGACTCTTGTATGACATTCAAATTGATGAATATCACCTCATCGACATAAGCATCTTATGATAATTTTTTTGCACTGTATTTAAGCTTATCTTTCTTTAGCAGCTTAGAAATCCATTTGCTACCTTTATCAAAGAAATATCATCGTTATTTACAAGCCTTTGAGAAGTCATGTTAGTTGCAAATTGTTAGCTTAATCTTTGATACTCTAGTAAATTTTAATTTATAATTTGTTTTGAAATAATGCTCTTAACATTTCTGTGTACATTAAGCTAATTTTGCACTGCAGTTTATGAGGGCCATGGAAATTAGTTGTCTGGGCCCAGTTTACAAGATCATTGTTACTATCATGTGCGTTTAAAACTGTTAGTTTGTGTGTGTGTGTGTGTGTGTGTGTGTTTGCAGCAGTGGGAGAGGAAAGCTGGTTTACCTGGTCCGTG
>JAUZSV010436363.1:0-10059 GCA_034780495.1 Parotocinclus cesarpintoi | reverse complement strand
ATTTTGCTCTTACTGGTGCAATGTGCAATTAATGAAGATTGGCCACCAGGCTGGTCCAATTTTAGCCATAAAACCTCTCACACTAAAATGACAGGTGTTTCAGTTTCATTGTCCAACCTTGTCCTCCATTTATATGAAGCTTTAGAGTGAATTAAGCTTTGTTAAGCTTTTAAACTCTAACTTCTGCCTCTAGTCATGTATCCGCAGCATTGACTGACTGCGGAGGTGACCAGGGATTCAACTGAATTTTTCATTAGACATAATTTAGAGTCAGGGTTTTGACTTTCCTTCATTTAAATTTTATGTTAATATTACTTGTTTTTTACATTAGGTTTTTTTACCCCTTATGAGCAAACATGCTTTTTTGATAGTTTTTACAGTATAGCTCAATGGGTGACACGGTATCACAGTTGTTAGTACTGTAGCCTAGAAGCTCTAGAGACCCTGGTTCAGATACTGCCAGTGTGGTATCTGCATGCTCTTAATGTGTCTGCATGGGTTTCCCCAGGGCACTCCAATTTCCTTTAATATTCCGTTAAGTATTTTGTTGGCTCACTTGCCACCTTTTAAAGTGTCCTTGTGTGTGTGAGAGAGAGTGAGAGTGAGAGAGATAGTGTGTGCGTGCAAGCAACCAGCAATGGACTGGCAAATGTATTACATAGTGATTAGAAAATTTATATTTAAATACACTAACTGGGCATGGGCACTGTTACTGTTGTCAAATCCAGATGGAGCTTAATTCAAATCTTGAAGTCATTCTTCTGGTGAGTAAGTACAGGTACATAACTAGTATGTCCTACTCAAAGCACTGAGTTAGTTTATCCATAACAATTCTTTTAACACAATGTTTTGAACTGTCCCATGTGTATAAACTGGAATTGCGCTTCAAGCTTGTAGGCTTTAACTTAGACAGTGAGAAAAGAAAGCTGTGTAAAACTGTTTGCCAGAAAAAGACAGGAAAGTGTTCAATTTCGCAGAGAAGAGGCCAAGAGAGTTACTGCCCCTTTGATTGATGTACTAGTACTACAAGTCAAAGGGAGCCTAGGCTTGCTGAGCCATGTGATGGATATTGCAATATATTGCGTCTACACCAGTGATGGTTACCAGTTGTGTGCTCACCCTTTTACAGGATGAAAAATGTTACACCCAGTGGCCATTTCATGATCTATTCAAGTCTTTTATGGAGGGTTTTAGAACAAAGGTCCAAGTCCCATACCTCCTGGACAAGTGAAATTGCTCAAATCTGAAGATGATTTATAAGGAAAGAAAGGAAAATGTATAACATAGATACGGTGTAAAAAGTTGTGGCCAGCACATATGTGTTGATCTTTATTAGCAAAGCTGTCTTTATTGCTATGGTGATAAGCACATGGTCAGTCACTTTTTAGTTGCCTTTATCAGCATAATCAATCACTATTTGCAGCAACTCTGCTGCAAAAAAACCCCCACAATTTCAAGTAGAGATGATGAAGCAAAAAAGAGAAAACCCAGACGTTGCGCTCAGATAATTTACACATTTAGGACAACCTGAAACAGCTAGCTGCATTTTTTTATTCAGTTGTTCTGCATGTTCAAACAGCCTGTGATCTAAATCTCTTCCAAGCATTGGAGGATATTCAGAGTGAGGAAAGGCTGGCAGCATAAAGAAAGGTTTAAATATGAGATGTGGCTTTTTGAAAGGTGGAGAACATGAACATGGAACATGGCAGTGTTTCTTACAGTTGGGATATAATATTCTTAGTACTCAGATCTCAAGTCATTTGTAGCATACAGGAAACTGAGGCAAATATGATCCCCAATAGATGTCCTAGTGTCGGTTTTTTAAAAATCAGTGCAAAAATGGAGGTGCTACTCTTTGTTGTTCCTGTCCAGTTGTTGTTCAAAAAGCCCTCTTTTGAAGTTCAGATCAAGTAGTTTCACAAAATCTGTTTTATACGTTCAGTATAGTTATGCTTGCCTCTCAGTCTTTCCAAGCTGCTATCTACACTACTCACCAAATTTGGTGCATAGTTAATTATGGCATATTTCATTTTTAAGTATCCCTTAATTTTTGTGAGCAGTATATATTTTACCATCCTTTTATAAGGATATTTTACAGAGAGTGAAAACAAACAAATAAGCACAAAAAGGTCATCCTTAGATTTAAACAATGGTATATTATTTCTTCTTTTTTCTTATTAACAAGCTAACAGAAAATATGTACACAAAATGTGCTTCTGGAGGCAAAGACAGTATTTAGTGTGACTTTTTAAAAAAGTGGCTACTTGACCTCAAAAAGACCATTTTTGATCAAGCTTGTTTGGACTGTAGAAGGTTATAATTCAGAAAACCATCGTCAGTGAACACAGTTTGTCGCTCCATCTACAAGTGCAAGTTAAAATTCTACCATCCAAAGTAAAAGCCATGTATCAACAATGCACAGAAACACCGCCAGCTTCTCTGAGCCCGAGCTCATCTGAGATGGCTTGATGCGGAGTGGAAAAGTCTCCTGTGGTCTGACGAGTGAATATTTGCCTATATGAATCAATTTGATCATTTTGAAAATAAAATATCCTGTATTTGTAGTGTATTTAACTGAATATGTGTTGAACAGGATTTGCAAATCATCGTATTCTGTTTTTATTTATGTTTTATTTATGTCTCAACATCATTGGAATTGGGATTGTATATACAGGTATGTTACTTAAACCATTGCTAAAATAATGGTATCCAATGCTGGCGTAAATGTGGTGCTTCACATAGATCTGACAGATCTAACTGGAAAATTGTAATGGTTAAAGTGGACAATTCAAAGTTAAGAAATTCAACTGGGTTTTTTTCTCAAGTGACATCTCCTGATTAAAAAAAGATGGATTAAAAATACCAGTCTTGTTTTGCATATTATTTGCCTGTGCATGTCTTTGGGTTAGGGTTAAAATGGGCAAGTGTAATGTAATGTAATGCAATATAAGTGCAATATGTAGTGCTAAATACTTCATTTCGCTTTTTCTTCTGTTTGCATGTGGAGCCAACAAACTACTGGCTTGGACACAGACTTTGTTTTATGTAACTCTAATTCTTTTTTATATCCTTAGGTATGCTTCTCAATGACAATAGCTCTGCTCTGTTATAGTGCAAAGAAGATGAAAGTGTGACCACTGGGCCACACAGTCCATTAGTGTGTTTTCAACCTGATCTCATACCAAATTTGTAGAAATTGTAATAGGAAAGAGTGGTTTTCATGTAAATGGTGCAAAAGGCATATTTATGGCTAGTAACTCCTTTCCTTACCTAACTCATTAGTGCATTTGTAGATTTGTGATAGAAAACAATCCACCCAAACAGTCCCCATGACAGCATTAATACCTATACATAATGACCTTCTGTCTTTTTAACCTTTCCAGCAGGTTGATATTGTATGCCATCTATGCATCCGCATTGTTTGCACCTTGTTTCCAAACAATTGGAATTCATGCATTCATGATCCCTGTCCCAGCTTTGTATCCTCGCAAGCCCAAGGAATGCAAATCTTGGCATAATGTTTAGCTTTATATACAAGGCACTACACAGATCCATTTAGGTTTGCTGTGGAAATAATTTTTGTTTGCTTGTGTTTGTTTTCTTTTTCTTTTTCTTTTTTAGGTGAATAAGGCAGTCATGTGTGGGCTACATTTAAATGGCACTCATTTGACTTTCAAGTCTACTCTACCAGCGCTAAATGTGAAACAAGGAAAAGATTCAGTGTGGTTTTCACATGAACAGGAAATGAAAGCTATCCTACTCATAATTGAAATCTGACAAACCTGACAAAGAAAATCAGATAACAGAGGGAAAATTATGGACCAAAGACATGACCGACATAACACTGACTAAATAAACATGCAGCCAGAGACTTGTCTTATAAACGTCCTTTAACAGAGGTTTATTGAAGGAATGACATGTAAGGCACTTGCAAATAAATGTTAATGTGCAACAGAATCAAAGAATGATATAATATTATAATGAATGGAGTGTGTTTGCATATATGTATGCATATACCTTGTAAATAGTGTGTGTATTCTGGAAAATAGTCTGGATAAATAATATTCAGATAATGAGAATCCAGTATCCATAACTAGTATGTGAAAGTGTTTACCTGGTTCTTATATATTGTATAGAAGTGTACTATAGTGGTGCAGGGGACTTTGATTCTTTTCCTTTCTTTGGTATTTTCTGATCAAAACATCTTTTTTTGTGCCATCAATAAAAACTTTTCACATGACAATGTGAAGCACCCACACACGTAGGTGGTGTCCAAAATGGTCTCTGGATCGCTATTCCCTGAATTAAACATATCATATATGGAAGTAATAGACTAACATAATTATTATTTATTTGTGACATTTCCTTATATGGCTTTGCTCATTACTGTGTGACAGCAGATTCAGTGTAGCTGTTTGGTTTGACCACATGGTACTCTCATCTTCTTTTTTATTTCATCCACTCCCATTAGGGACCACAGCATATCATATGTCTCCATCTCACCATGTATTGTACGTCCTATTCTGTTTCACCAACCACCTATATGTCCTCCCTCACTACATTCATAAACCTCTTATTTGGCCCTCTTATTCTCCTACCTGACAGCTCCTTAGCAGTCTTTCCTGAAATACCCTGGTTCCCTCCCCTGCACATGACCAAAATATATTAATCTCACCAACTAAGTAATGAATGCACTCTGTTTTTGCAAAGAAAAAACCCCCAGCGGTTTCTGTAATATCAAATGCAAATAAGCAAGCAAGCAAAAGTGTAGTTAATTGCGGTTAACACTAAATTAAATAATTTGGCAACATTAGTCAAAATATACTCCTCACAAAAATTAGTTTTTACAATAATTTGATATTTCTGCTGAAAGAAATTAGATATTTTAATTTGAAATATCCCTTGATTTTTGTGAGAATTGTGTATATACACAAATTTTAATGGCATTTTAATGTCTTTATTTGTTTTGCAGTCAAAGCGTTCATTTTTCTGTAGTCCCCCTCTTTTGTAGATAAACATATTTTCAAGCTTCTGCTTGAAACACACACACATACACATTACACTCTTGCTCCCAGACTCATTATTGAAATCATGATTTGGTACAAACAGTGTCCATGAAAGGCTTTGAGAAGCAAAGGTGGGCACATGTCCAATTTGCCAACAAATGCTTGAGAAAATTATTGAAATGTTTAAAAACAATGTCCTTCAAAAAAGATTGGAAGGGATTTACCCATTTCCTCCACTACAGTGTATAATAGCACTAAATAATTCAGGGAATCTGGAGGAATTTCAGTGTGTAAAGGGAGAGCCTATGATGAACTCCAGTGATCTCTGCACCGAGAACTGTCATTTTTTAATAGCTGATATAACCACATAGGCTTACTTGCATGGGCTTACACAAAGGTGACATCTTACATCTTTGGCAAGCAGTACAATATGGAATTACATTTAGAAATACCGCTTATAACTTTACTACTTTGCAAAAACCAAGCCTCGTGTTAAGAATGTCTGCAAGAGTTCTGCAAGTGAGGTCAATTTTTCTGGATTTTGAACGTGAGAGTGAGTGGGTGTGGTGGGCAGGATGACTGCTCATGTGTGACACGTTTAAGTGCTTTTTAGTGATAAGCAACATGACTAATGGTAAATGCTTCACTGTACCAACTTTTTTTTGCAATCTGTTGCATGCCTAAAATGCAGGAACGGATGCATATAATAAATGAAATTGAATTGACCTGACAAAACATGAAATATCTTGGGTTCAAGAAACTGAAGTCAAAGTAAAAGTAAGTAAAGTTTTTTTAAAATTCGCGTTTCTATACTGCCCTAACTTAATTGGGGTTTTATTTTAAACAATTTATTTAATACAAAACTGCAACTTTTTATGGAACAAAACAAAATAAGGCAACCAGTCACCTTTACCGTGGAATTATTGCAAATGGCATGCATTATGTAGCTTAATTTTTTCATTGTGTATCAAAATTTACTGCTTTTAACATGTTTTTTCAAAATTGCTTCTCTGAACAAAAATGCCTTTAAAATGTCAAATCTTCCAGATAAAAAAAAATCATCCATTTTGGGAACCACAGCTATATTTGGTCTTGGAGACATTTTTTACAGCTGTATCACTGAATGCACCTTTGTTCATACGTCATATATGTGTGCATTTACCTAATACTTAAAATAAAAGTAATTGTGCATGGTGGCCTCGGTCTTCCTTCACACAAACTGTAGTGCAGTTTGTTTACAGCCAGAGAGTGATTTGATCCTGATTTAACCCAACTACAGGAAATCGCCAGAAAGGCAGTGCGTGTCTGTGCATGCAAATATTACAATAAAAGGCAAAAAATAGAATTCACAAATACATAGATGAGCCAAAACATTATACAACTCTGCTGATATGCTGTTGATCTTCCACCAGCTGCCAACACAGCTCCAGTTCTAAGCTGTTTAGGCTTCCCCAACAGAAGCCCTCTTAGTCACTGATTTTGTGCCTCTCATTTTTGTTTAATTTGTTTGTTGAGCCCTTTTTTTGTGTGTGGGCTTTGCTAGAGTTGTTGGTGTTAGCATTGCATATAGTGTTATAGTGCTTCTCCATGTTTGGAAGAAAATGTGTTGCACCCTACACCTGACCCCCACAAATGTGCCTAAATTGTACTATTTGCTCATGCAGTTGTTTATTTACGTATGCCAAGAACACATTTGTTGTTCATAACCGACTATATACACATAACATTATGCTTTCTGATTTAGCCTTCTTTGACCCTGTTGATCCTATTGGCTGACTAGTTCTTGTTTTAACACAGGGATAGCAGGGTTAGAGTCTTTGTTGGTCTGTCCTTTTATTTTATTCTGCTTGAGACTAAAGGTCAGATGAGCCAGTAACACTTAACCATGCTCCGAAAAGAATGAGGCCAGTGTATCTGGCAGAGCTTTCATCAAATGAACATGTCTGATCTTTCACCTACGAGCTGAAGAGGCTGTCTTTACTTCAGGAGGCCTGTGGTTAAACTATCCCTTGTTATGCTTTTGTAATTTACCCATGCAGTGTCAGGGAGGAGGCTGCCACCAGAGACCCAATGATACAAGTGTGTGGAGGAGATCCAAGCATAATATGTGGTGGCATGCTCTGCTTCACAGGTCTGATAGATTTATCTATCAAACAAATATGGTGCATATACATAGTGGCTTTATTTTCACATTTTACAATCCTAAATCAGGAAAAATTGGAATGGTATGAAAAACGTCCTTACATTTCCTTTGAGTTTCAGTACTTAGCAAATAGTATGAACCTGAAATATAAGCAAAGATGTAGATTATATTCAGTTTATCAACAAACGTGTGAAAGATGTATTGAAATATTTAAAAACAATGTTCCTCAAAGATATATTGGAAAGGATTTGAATATGTCTCCCTCTACAATGCATAACATAATTAAACAATTTTAGGAACTCAGTGCGTAAACTGCAAAATCGCAAGCCTAAATTGAAGAACTATGATCTCCAATCCCTCAGCAGCATTGCGTCAAGTGCATCAACTAATGCACTATTAATTAAAAGCTGATATAACCACATGGGCAAGGGATTAACTGACAAACCTTTTTCAAACACTACAATACAAATGTCACACAAACTTTACTGTGCTAAAAACAAGCCTCATGTTAACCGTGCCCAGAAGTGGTGTTGGCTTCTCTGGGCTCGGCGGCATCAATGATTGACCATCATACAGTGGTCAGATATATCAGTCTTAGAGGTCTTTTTTAAAAATGGATACTCTGTGTTCTAGACCAAAAACAAAACGGGACATCCAAATTATCAGCACGTCCAAAAGCCAGGGACTAGGGTATGGGTTTGGCATCAGTGTACTTGGCAAAGGTAATTTGCAGTTCTGTGATGGCAGTTTTAATCCTTGAGATTTTACTAAATTAATTCCAGGGACATCCATGCATTTATCAACAAGTCAAATCAGAAAAGTTTTTGACTGAAATACAGTGATCCCGAAAATCCGTGAAGTATGCACGGTATATTTTTTCAAGTATTTAAACACCGTATTTTAGCGGTAGAACTTGCAGAACGTTTGGGTTGTACACTATTGTAGTGTTTTTAACTGTTGGATAATTAAGCAACACGCTGAAGTGATCGAACGTTCTCTTTACTTAACATGCCATACATCGCTCTCGTATCACACATGCTCCGTCTGTACTGAGCTTACAGCACGTTATATCCTACACATTGAGTAGGCACAACAGCTTTTTACTGTAAATCGTATTATTTTATGATTTGTAAAATTCCTTTATTGTTAGAATTTATATTTTTTATATTTTTTATACATTTTGTGGGGCTTTTTTGTAAAAGCTCTGCAAAACAGGGAAACAGCAAAAATCTGTGATATATTTTTTCCATTAATATTTTTTGAAAACCCACGATGAACCGAAGCCGCGAAAGGTGAACCGCGAAGTGGCAAAGGAACACTGTATACTGCTCACAAAAATTAGGGGATAGTTTACAATGAAATATCCCATAATGAAATATCCTCTAATTTTGAAATTTGTGTGAGCACTGTATGTAAAGCCCTTTCGGTCTTTCCAATAACATTATTTAAAAACATTTAAATACTTTTGTTATGCATTTTCTTGACCACCATGAGCACTGGTGAACACTGTTCAGAGGATGACTAACACAAACTGTGCAACGACATATGTGCTACTTTCTCTGTCTCTTTACATCTG
The DNA here is from genome assembly GCA_034780495.1 of Parotocinclus cesarpintoi. Lineage (NCBI taxonomy): Eukaryota > Metazoa > Chordata > Actinopteri > Siluriformes > Loricariidae > Parotocinclus > Parotocinclus cesarpintoi. The sequence goes on along the minus strand of JAUZSV010436363.1, from coordinate 1,334 downwards.
CAAGGTGGATCAATATGGTAGATATTGCATACTCTAATATACCAACACTACATCAGTGTCACTGCACTGCTTTGAATGATTCACCATCCAAATAATACCTGATCTGGGGTAGTCATGTGGGGGGACAAAGTATGTGGGGAAACATAATGACTACAGTGTGTAATTGTAGAACTACAAAGTGCAAGGTAAATGAAACCCACATTTAGCAACCTAATAAAGTGATTTGTTATGGTGTACATAATTATACATACATTTTAAACCATGCTGTGCACATTTAGGAAGCATGCCATTTTTGTAATACATTTTGTAAAATACATTGTGAAGACATGAGTGTAGCTAATTTCGTTAGGCTTAAGTGAGTTTATTTTTACAGTCTTTTTGTATTGTGTGGCTTTAAATAGACACATTAGTTTTGTGCTGCAGGCAGTACTATAATTATGTGTCATTAGAAATCCTCCTTTGTTAGTTTCTTTCAGATCTATCTTCAGACCTCTTTTGGTCTTTAACCTTGCCGATACTACTTTCTTACCAAGACCTTTCCAAATTATCAATGCAATCACAGACTATATTTAGTTTTTGTAAATTTTACAAAGTAGAATTAGAAATGTAAGAAAACAATATAAAATACTTTCATAATATATATTTTTTAATATTTCACAGCTACCCATATAGGTGTGCAGACCATGAGCACTCGTGGTACAGTATATCACACACAATGTCATAGACATTGAGAAATAGAACAGCAGGTCCTATCAGGCTTTACATTTTGTAGCCAGTTGCAGGACAATTAGTCAACAATCAGTTGGTAAGGGCTCACTGTACCTGGACAAATTTACTGATAAATCCCATTTAATTTTGCAATGACTTTGCATCTGGTCCGGCCATCATTTGAACTAGCTGTACTTTTTTATTCCACAGTTGTAATCGTGTGCTGAATTTATTTCCTGAATACATTGTCCCCTAATATCATACCTACTGTATGTTTATCTGCCTTATTTGAGCTATTTCATGTTCCCTCAAGTGGTTCCATGAACGCAGTAATGATATGTACAACAATGCCCTCTCCTTCCTCCCATGTTATCATGACTGAATCCAATAAAATATCCTGGGGGTATGCTAGAATGAGAGATGAATTCGCATTTTCATACAGCCAGCAATGCAGTGAGAAGAAAATGTTTTTTTTTTCACAATGATGTTTATTCCAGAAGAATATTTTAAATATACATTCACTGAACACACAATAGTACATATTAGCAGCACCATACAAATGCTTGATAAGGCCTTCCTTTGCTTTCAAAACAGCATCAGTTATTCATGGCATGAATTCCACGATA
>JAUZSV010436352.1:0-17694 GCA_034780495.1 Parotocinclus cesarpintoi | reverse complement strand
AATAAATCTTTATTTTTCAGCACTTTTCAATTTCTCAAGGACGATGTGGAATCAATACAAGGAAGGAGGAAGAAATAGAAATATTTTTGTATTTAAAAATAAAATTTATTTAACCTACAATTAAATTAAACCGTTGGCTCTGCACCGGAGGGTGGAAAAAGCTAAAAAATAAATGTTTTTTTTATTTTTATTTTTTTCAATTTTAACCATTGGTGCTGCGGCGGATCCGAGAAATCCCAACCCCTCCCCAAAAAAATGTTGTTATTATTATTTTTTTTTTGTATTCTTCAAATATGATCGTCAGCGAATCTGCGAAACAAGCAATAAAAAAAAAGTCTGGCCTAAATAATGCTACAGCTGCTGAATCAAAATCATCTCCACCTTCATCTTCAAGTTTAAAATTTTTTAAAAATATATATATTTTCAGAATTAGATTCCACAGCACTAGTGTTTATTTGATTAAATTATACGTTTTGTTACTACCTGTGTTAATCAGGCAAGTTCACGAGTGTACGGCCGAATGATGATAACTCAATCTTATATGGATGCAAGATGCGTGGCGCTCTCTGGTGTTCAAAAAATGTAACTGCATTAGAGGGGATTGTAGATGTTTGTTGTTCTAGGGCTACAGTAATAAGGTGTGTGTTTATGCAGGATGTTGGAGCAGCTGAGGAAGCTTCAGGGTTCTGTCCTGCATCCAGACTACAGCTCACCGTTTACCTGTTTTGAGGACACGCTGTACCGCCTGCTGCCCTACCACATTTACCAGGGGGTAACTCCCTCCACTCAAGATTATCACAAAGGTAGAGCGTCCCGACCTCTGTACACGATCCTCTGCTCGTATCAGATTCATTCCTTTATCGATCCGATCCGTCTGTATGTATGTCTCTGTGCAGTGGATAACGAGTTTGAGAACATCTCCAGCCAGCTTCTGAAACGGACGCAAGCCATGCTCGACAAATACCGCCACATGCTGTTTGAGGAATCGAGGGTACGAAGGCGGGTCGGGGGGGGGGGGACTTGATCGATATTGATTAGCCTCCTGATCTTATTGGTTTACGTTATCATTTTGTGTTCTGTGGAACAGCGGCTCGGTCCGTCTGCAGAAATGGTGATGATCGACAGGATGTTCATCCAGGAGGAGAAGACGGCACTGAACCAGGACAGGATACTGGCCAAGGAGAAGCCTGGTATAAAATGACCCAGTATAAATGATGGTTAAGATCGTAGACCTGCCTGTACCAATATGGCGGATTAACCTTTTGTGGGTTTCTTTGCAGAGGAGTTTGTTGCCAACTCGTGCATACTGAGCAGGTTGGAGCGGGCGGAGTGCGGTGCAGCGGTGGAACCGAGCCTCCTTAGGACTCAGACGGCCCCCGTGCCTGCCACCCCTGCCGCCGTCACGGCCCCCAATCCGGCTCCCTTCCCCCCGACCAAACTGGTTATAAAACAGGGCGGCTCGGGGGCGTCGGTGTCCTGGTCTACGAGCTGCCCCCCTGCGCCCGCAGCCGCAGCCGCAGCGCAGCTCGGTGCCGAGCCCGCGGGACGGACCCGCGCCCGTACGCCCTCCTCTACGTACTCTGCGGACGAAGACGACGCCCTTCCCCAGCGGACCAGCAAGCCCCCCATCAAGACCTACGAGGCCAGACAGCGCATCGGTCTCAAATTAAAGATCAAGCAGGAGGCGGGCTTTAGCAAAGTGGTCCACAACACCGCTTTGGACCCGGTCCATCTGCAGCCCCAGAACACACCGCTAACGCCCAACGACCCCGAGCTCAAAACCAGAGCGCCCACCCCTCAGCCTGGCACCGTCATCAGAACTCCTCCCCCGGTCTGTACGTCCACCTCCTGCGGCACGACCACGCCGGCGGCGTCCTCGTCCACCTCCACCTCCACCCGCACCCCCTGCACCCCGTCCGGCCAGATCAACGGCACCCTGGAGCACTACGAAGCGACCAAACGGAACTCTACCTCCACCTCCAGCGTCACCACCACGTGCCGCCTCCCGCTGCGCAAGACGTACCGTGAAAACATCAGCCCCCGGCACAGGCCCGGAGTCCTGGGAGGGGGCGACGCGGTACCCGTGCCTACCTTGGCATCCCCCGAGTCCTCTCCTCGAGCAGAAAGAACAATAATCGCCAGCGTAAAGCTGGAGCAGCAGGGCTCCTCGAAGCCCTAGTCAGGGCGCGATAACGAGTTCTACAGCGCCATCAAAAACCACCACCACCACCACCATCATCATCATCATCATCACCACAAAGAGGACGAGGACCGGGCCGAGCACCCCGCCAGGGTCATGTGGAGGGCGAGTAAAAACCAAGAACGGGCGGTGGGAATGTTTCGAATGGACCAGCACGCCCCAGGCCCTCCCTCTCCCGGAGAAACGTCCTGGACGCGGGACTCGCTTCCTGCCAAGCGCTCCAAGTCCGACTCCCCAGACATGGACAACGCCAGCTTCTCGAGCGGGAGCCCGCCGCTGGACAACTCTCTAAACGAGCACCTGCAGTCCGCCATCGACAGCATACTGAACTTACAGCAGGGCCTGCCCAGCCGCGGGGCCTCGAACCTGCCCGGCCGGCACCAGATCGGCCCGTCCGCGACCTCGACGCCGTACAGGCACTCCGTCACGACGTCGGCGTCTTCGTCCTCGTCCTCCATAACGCAGCGTCCTCAGTTAGGGGGTCGGGGACAGAACGGAGGTCTGGTCTCTCAGACGGACAGCAGATAACAGAGATAAAAAGGCATCAGGGATAAGGGACTGAGGATCCACAATCGTTTTACTGCTTAGCTGTGTTTGCCTCGTTTGTCTACGCTCGGGGTGTCTTTGTTTACCCCGGAAGTGTCCCTTCGAAGCTGTGGAGGTTTTTTTTTGTTGTTATTTCTTGTTTTGTTTTTTTTCTCTCGTTTGTTTTTCAGCGTCAGGCCAGTTCCTAAGTTTGTGCTTAATTAGGGTGCTCTAAAAAAAAAACCCAAAAAAAAGATCATGAAGTTTTAATCTATAATTTCCACCCTGATCGTTTATTTAAAGCTGCAGTCTAATGATTTAAAGTGTAAACTCAAGTTTTCTGAGAAACACAAATTGTACGACTCACAGCTCGGTCAGCGCCGAAAGCTTCAGCGTGTTTACAAATCTGTCCTAAATTCTTAACCTCTCGTGCCACAGGGAGTCACGGGTGCTGGGTTTGGGCTCCCGAAAAACTAACTTCTAAGAGTAAAACTAAGGAGATCTCTCAGTGTAACGTCTGTGAGTGTGCTTTGGTTATAGGCCCTGATCACTGTGTTTCTCTAACACACACACACACACACACACACACACACAGTTAGAGTCATGACAGGGCTATTAGATTATGGAACTAAAAGGGCTGTGATGAACTCCATCTCATACGAGGATTTTTTTAAATTTTTTTGGTCTGTGAGCGTGGCACACTCTTCTCTGTCCCGTTTCTGAGAGCATGAAGTGACCCTCCTAATTTATTTATCTATGTTCTGTACACACGGAAAGCCCCTCGGGACAAACACAAACACAGCTCGAGGAAGGACGAGGAAAAAGAACAATAATAATGTAAAGAAAAAATAGAACTAAGAATTTGAAGTATAGTACAACAAATTAATTTTGTATTGTATTTATTGTGTATAATGACACTTTTTAAAAAGTAAACTGTACATTTAGTAAACTGTAAATTAAACTTTGCTTTTATGAAAGAACTTTCTGCTCTTTGGGTCTCCTCGGTTCATTTGGACGTGGATGAGCGGTGTGTAACCGGAACTGACCACCAGGGGGCGACTGTTTATTAAATAATGTCAGGGTAACGTTAGGAGTTTTGGAGCAGCAGATCCTTCAGGGTTTAACTGCAATCAAATCAGAGCTAAGACTACAAGTTAAATATCTGAACTAAATTCAGTGAAGTTACTGGGATTAATGGCACAGATCAGTACTGGGATCACTGGGTAACTGGCATTTCAAAAACGAACTCGAGCACGAGCAGAAAAATGCAGTTTAGTCTGCACCGACTGGAGGGAAGAACTTAGTTTGTTAGTTGGAAGAACTTGAAGTTTCTCCAAGTAATAAATCCAACACAGCTTGGAAAAAGAGGTTGATCGGTCCCATCAGCTTTGTCTAAACTCAGATGGTGCGAATATAAATAAAATCTGAAGGTTACAAACAGAATACATGTAAAAGCAGGAGGATAGAAATGGAAAATAGAATAAAAACAAGTAAATATGATCAGCACTCGATGGTAGATCTGTAAGAAATGGACTGCAGAGAAGCGATGAGGGACCAAAGTGCCAAAGTGATCATCAGTCATGTGGAACTTTTTTACGTTTAACGGTGCGTATAAAGATCTGGTTTCTCAGTCCTGTATGATCTGAGCTTATGGGTCAGCTAAAGGAGCAGGACAGATGGAATCATGAGCATCAAGTGTAGAGCTATTTCTCTTTTCTTTAGTAGAAGGCGAAAGCATTAAAGCTTTTCCTCAGTTCAGTGACATGACCTGACCAAAGAGTCCGGACCTTAATCCTGTTGAACATTGATGGTGGAAATGTAAAACCCTGGTCCATGATGGAGCTCCATCCTTATTTGATCTGTTTCTTTAGGTTAATTACAGGAATTAAATTAAAGTTTGGGGTTTGCTTCATGGAGCCTGAATGTTCAGATCTTAAACTGATTAGTTTAGGAAGTAAAAACCTGGATGGACCTAATGTGTTCGGAGATTCGAGTTCTCACATTTTTCCAGGGGTTAGTAACGATCTTGTGGTGGATAATCCCAAAATGTGTTGGACTGTAAAAAGGGTGGAGAGAGGAGAAAGAGGAGAGGCGAGCAGGGAGGGAACAAGAACCCGGGGAAGCAGAAACTCTCAAACCCTCCTCTGGTGTTTCAACAGTTCTGAAGAAGCTTCAGGAGTTGATTTTAAAGCCGCTCTTGAGAAAACGTTTTTCTTTTTCCAAACGCCGTTGCTTCTGGAGCTCAGCCAGTGCAGGAGTGTTTCCAGAACCTTCATCCAGTTATGTTTTAATGTTCAGGGATTTTTCAGGTAAGAAGATCAGCATCGTTTCTATTTCACACCGTCCAAGTTCTGTTCTTCGTCAGTGCTTTGTCAGATTTAAGAATAATCGAAAATGCAAATGTTAAACAATCCTGCACGGATGTTTATAATAATTATAAATAGATCTAAATCAGTGTTTTTGTGTGGTATGAATGCCGCATTGTTGCCCGTTTGCTCACATGTTCCACCTCTGGAAAACTCCCCTCAGTTGCAAAACGGAGCCATGATTCCTGGATCTGGGTTTCTTCTGTTATTTTTGCCCTCTGGCAACCTTAAGAGTACAAATATTTGCTCTTGTTTAGGTTCAGGTTGGGTGTATAGGGTTAGAGCTGTAACAAGGTTCTGCAAAGATAGCACTCAAGAGTTTGGGAGTGAGACAGAGAGGGAGTGAGAGTGTTTCCAAAGGGATCACCAACATTTTCCAGACAAGCACAGACTGCTTTCTCACTGGGCTAAAGGGAGGATTCCATACCCAAGAGCAAATGGCTTTGTTAGCAGGGTGTAGTCCTTCTGCTGAACACGATTCCTCATCGAGTTTAAACAGCTTAAACGTACGTATAACAGAGATAATGGAAAATCTTCACCAAGAGTCCAAAACAAATTTTTTTAAAAAGGTTGAATCCTTGTGTCGTCTTTGTTGCACCATCACTTTTTACCCAATTCCTCCGAGGCGTACCAACGCTGCCACTTTCTGTGAATGCAGGAAAAAGGAGAGCAGGCGACCCAGCCGAGGCAAAGATCGTGACACCGTTCCAAACAGGACCATAAATTAATCGAGGAAGGCCGGACCTGTGTACGGAGCGACCGAGTCTCATCACCATGTCTCGCTGGGGACGGAAAAACGTCAAAAAATCCCCCGAAGTGATCAGGACAGTCACGGAGGGACTGAAATCTCTGTATCGAAAAAAGCTCCTGCCCATCGAGGAGTACTACGGCTTCCACGAGTTCCACTCGCCGAGTCTGGAGGATGCTGACTTCGATAACAAGCCCATGGTGCTGGTGGTGGGTCAGTACTCCACCGGGAAGACCAACTTCATCAAGTAAGGATTATTTCTCTTTCCATAGGGTGAAAGAAGTCTAAAAAGTGACCTTTGACCCGTGGAACTGATGATTTTTGAGGAGGTTTTTGCTTTGGTCGGGCGGGTAACGCTCTTGACTCAGAGCTCCAGCGACTCGGGTTCGAGTCCTGGGGGCGAGCGGGGATGTGCCTGGCACAACGTCTAGCGTTGGTCCTGCCTCGTGCCAGTGTACAGGCATTCTGAAGTGTACCTAAGGTGTCATTGTTTGCATGCTTTGTTTTTAGTTTCAAAGCTTATTTTTCCAAAGGTACCTCCTGGAACAAGACGTGCCCGGAAGCCGTGTCGGACCGGAGCCCACCACAGACAGCTTCACTGCCATCATGCACAGCGACGTGGAAGGGATAATCCCCGGAAATGCTCTCATCGTGGATCCCAACAAGCCCTTCCGCAAACTCAACCCCTTCGGAAACACCTTCCTGAACAGGTTAGCAGATCACAGGGCTCTTTCTCAGGGGCGAGACCACGGGACCAGGTTTGAAGCTCTGGGCTGGAAGAGAAGCCGGAGTGTGTTTGCAGTGTGGAATTTCGAGTGCCTGTGTGCCAGATTTCTGAGCGAAGAGGGACGCGCCTCGTTTGTGGAAAAAATGAAGAAAAGTGGTCGAGGTGACGTAGAACAGAAGGAGCTCACGGTCCACGGGGGAGACGTTTCATTTAGAGATCTTTCTGAACGAAAACAAGCTGTCCGTTTTCTGATCTAGACTTTTATTATGGCTACCCAATCCCTGATAATAATGGGAATCCCTCTCTCGTTCCCATGTGTTTTTAGTGTTTGGAGAATGTCACTTAGTTGGCTTCCTGCTCTGAGATGCACACGGCTCCGTGAGCCCATTTGTGAGAGGAAGTTCTGAGCCTCTGATCATTAGTGGGTAATATTGTTTGGTTTTGGCAGGAGTAGCTTTTTCCATCAGGAAGCCCATGTGCGCTATGAACACCACATCCACACAATGGACCCGGGAGGGGTGCGGCTCGGAGTGAGTACATTAGATCACCTCACAAGGCCCTGATACATGGGGACTGGAAACTTCTGCCAAAAAAAAACAAATTCTTTCCATGGTCCAAGGTGGCCTTTAGGAGGAAAAAGCAAAGTAATGCACAGTTTATTCACCAATACTGGGTAGCACTAACGCTCTGTTGTAGCGCACACACCTCAAGGTTAAATGTGTTGTACAAATCGGCCTTTTGTTTCATTGCAGACAGCACGAACTCGAGATATTTTGTTAATAAACACGTTTATTTAATCATTTCAGGGATGTAGAGATGCACTGAAATTAATCCGGATTCGGACTGGTTTAATGAGGAGCATTGTTTATAAGCATGTGGTGATTAACTGGAGGGAGTTCCTCTGATCATCTTTACTCCTCAAACACTCATGCTGGACCCAAATCAGGATTCAAATCATCTGTTTGAAATCACATCACACTAAAATACCAGAATGGTTATTTATTAACCAGACTAAAAAACGTGCAACAAATGTCGTTTTGTAAATAAAAGTAAGATAAGTTGATGAGAAGTAACGCCTCCGCTCTCTTGCCCCTGTTAGATTTCAGTGTGCCCAGATGCAGAACCAGGTTCTGGAGAGCATCAGTATCATCGACAGCCCAGGGATCCTGTCTGGAGCCAAGCAGAGAGTGAGCCGAGGTGAGACCAACACCAAAGGTGAGGGGCAAGTGTTCAGGGGACGAGGAAGAACCCCAAGGCTTGACCTAATAACTCCACCTGCACCTCCTCCTCCTCCTCATTCACCTGCACCCTGCTAATCCTCTGTGCAGTAACGCTCATCTATCCATTCATCAAGTAACCCTATTTAACCTGGTAAGTGTCCAGTGGGTCCTAGAAACGCCAGTCCATCGCAGAGCTTTGGCACAGCTCGCCAGGATGCCAGGCTAATGCCACCTGATGGAGGAAGCTGCCTAGGTGTGATGTTTTATCCAATAAACCAGCTCCTCAGAGAGGCGTTACAGTTTAGGACCACAAAGCACACAAACACTTGATGTGTGGTCTGAAAGCTGGAGGTCACTTCCACGTATTGTCCCTGAGCCCGGACGTAACACTGATCTCGTTTCCGTATCATCTGCAGGTAGATCGTTTCTCTAATCAGGCATCCGATCCTGGCACCTTGAACTCAGCGACAGACACTCAAGTCATGGCTTTACGGGTCCTTTAGGGATCGGTCGTTAATTTTAATATAAGGGTACGACTGCTGCTCTTCCTGGACCCCTGGCACAGCGCTTACAGAGTGGGCACCCCATAAATATGACTCATTCTGCTTATTTTAATGACGGCACTGAGCTCCAGAATGTCTCTGCCTTATATTAGTGTTGTGTTGCATACTTCAGATGTTGCACTTACATGGAACTCTGCACAGTGGACCAGGAACTACCTCCTAGGATGGGCTAACCTTTGTGCAGGAGCTTTGCAGTTATGGAAAATCTTTTTCTTTTGTGGTTCTGTGAGATCTTTTAGCTCCCCTTAAACGTTTTAGATCCCTGGTTTAGTGAGCTTTACTGTTTCTACATCCTCAAACTCCAGTTCTGACTCTCACGTGTACGCTATAGAATGAGGACAGGGCTTATAGAGGCCACGGGTTCAACGATTGTGCCACAAACAATTCCACAGTCATTTTGGAATGTGAGCGAACAAATCTGCGATGGACTGCTATCTGTGCCTGTGCCCCCTATAATCTGGGCATCGCCCGGCCCATACGACCCTGCCCAGGATGTAGTTCAGACGTAAAAAACGTTCTACAGATACTTCATGAATCTGCCATCAAGCCATTTTAGTTTAATAGCTGTGCATAATGATAATAAATGACGATGAAATCATCAACCTTAAAACCCTGAGTTCTTTCTTTAGTAATGAATCGCATTGTACGTCAAATGAGATGTATTTTATCGATCTATCCCGTTTTGAACAGGCTATGACTTCCCGGCTGTCCTGCGCTGGTTTGCTGAGCGGGTAGATCGGATCATCCTCCTGTTCGATGCCCACAAACTGGAGATTTCCGACGAGTTCTCAGAGGCCATCGGGGCTCTCAAGGGTAACGAGGACAAACTGCGAGTGGTGCTCAACAAGGCCGATATGGTTGGGACTCAGCAGCTGATGCGGGTGTACGGGGCGCTCATGTGGTCACTGGGGAAGGTGTTTGGTACCCCTGAAGTCCTCCGAGTATACATTGGGTCATTTTGGTCCGAGCCTCTGATGGTGCCTGATAATCGGAGGCTGTTTGAGCTGGAGGAGGAAGACCTGTTCGCTGATATTCAGAACCTACCACGGAACGCAGCTCTACGCAAACTCAACGACTTGGTTAAGAGAGCACGCCTCGTTAGGGTGAGAAGCTGTTTTCTTTTAATTACACTTGTGTTGTTGTGTGTTAAACATATTGGTGTTTAACGTCTCCATCTTGCAGGTTCATGCCCATATCATCAGCTATCTGAAGCAAGAAATGCCCTCTGTCTTCAGAAAGGACAACAAGAAGAAGAATTTGATCTACCAGCTTCCTGTCATCTTTTCCAAAATCCAGCTGCAGCATCACATCCCCGCCGGAGATTTCCCAGACTGTGCTAAGATGCAGGTCGGCCTTTAATTATATCTTTAAAAAAAAAACACGCCGGCCATTCATAATGATTCAGATCATGAACTCGTTTACTAAGCTCCACTCACTCTCCTCTAGGAATTGCTTTTAGGCCAAGACTTCAGCAAGTTTAAGTCCCTGAAACCCAACATGATGGCTATGCTGGACCAGCTGCTGTCCTCTGATATCGCCAAGCTGATGCCTCTGCTCAGGCAGGAGGAGCTGGAGGCGGTCGTCCAGCATGGGGTCCAAGGCGGGGCTTTCCTGGGGACCCGTGCTGGACCGTTTGTAGAGGGAGACCCATTTGTGGAGAAAGGAGACGAAGGCGACGAGGACGGCGAGGTGGAAGAGGACTGGGTTGTGACTAAGGACAAGCCCAAGTACGACGAGATCTTCTACAACCTAGCACCCAGCGAGGGCAAACTGAGTGGCACCAAAGCCAAAGACTGGATGGTGAGCACAAGGCTGCCCAACTCTGTGCTGGGTCGTATCTGGAAGCTGTCGGACGTGGATCGTGACGGGATGTTGGATGACGAGGAATTCGCTCTGGCCAGCCACCTGATTGAAGTGAAACTCGAAGGGCATGGCCTTCCACCCGAATTACCCGCTCGCCTGGTGCCCCCGTCGAAGCGACGGCAAAAAGGATCCGATGCCTAGACAAAACGCTGCCCGCTGTAGTGTGCCGTCCACTAGTTTGTATTCTTCAGATCGCTTATACACTGAGATGGAGCTCTCCCAACGTGGGCCGGGTGTTCAGGCTTTGTTTGATTTCTTTCACTTTAACCTTCTAGTAATTGCACACACACACACACACACACACACACACACACCTAAAAGGGTCAATTTAACCCATACTAGCTCTGAGCCTTTAACACTTTCTTTATGATGTACGTTAAAACTGTCGATTATCTTTGATCGAGCAAAAGTGTCTCCTCAAGAAAGTAAAAATAAATCACAGCCGTGTTTGGACTGCTTTTTACAGATATTTCCCTTACACCCTCTCCTGACCGGTGAGTACCCGTGAGGTCCATGCAGAAGTTATTTCTTGCACCGGGTAGACTGGCACGTTCACACGGCGGTCAGCGGCAGCGTTAATGAAGACCTTTCTAATCTTATCTAAAAAGTGCAACATCAGGATTATGTGTTTTGGGGGAATTATCACGTCAAATCAGTCTTTAGAAGATTCGTATCCTGTGCCCATAACAGGATGCACATGATCAGCAGCGATACTCGAGAAAACATGTCCCTCACCTTTATAGCAGCAGTTTAAAATGCTCACACAGAGCAGGCTGGCTTCATGGTTTTACCACAAGTTCTGAGTGTTACAACAAAACCTGGAGCCTCATCAGTCCAGACCTGCGATCGGTGTTAGTGGTGTTGGTTCTAGTCATCTGACGGAAGTGGTGCTTTTGTAGAGTTACGATGACCTTTATGTCAGGCTGGCATGAGGTATCGTCCCACAAAAATGCCACTCATTGGATGTTTTTGTGTCTTTCTGTACAAATGCTGGAGCAGGAACGGGTAACATTTGCAAAGGGCAGGTATGGCTGCAGGTTGTACCTTCACATTTAACTAATAACATCTTATCATTTGGGTTAAGAGAGGTAATAAAAAGTCCAGTACCTCAAACACTGTACCTGCTGTCGTTCCAAACATGCAAGACCTCCATAGAAAAATAGAAATAGCAGCACTTTGCAGATGGAGTACTCATCTCCTGCTCTGGTGATTACTGTGCAAAAAAAAAATCCCAATTTCTGCAGTATGAAGTGAACACAAACTGCATGTTTATGGTGTTATGCAGCTCTGTGATTGGCTGATTGGTATGTAAGTGTACATTTTCCATTCCGTATATCAATGCATTTCATTCTGACTGACTACTAAACAATGCTTTATTGATCGCTGTGTATTTTTTTTTAACCAGTATTAGATTATCAAATAAACTGTGCTTATTCTGGACCTTGTTTCCTTGTACTTTCCTTTTTTTGTTAAAGTTTTCCTAGGTCTTTTTCACTTCGCTTATGTATAATAAACTACAAAACTTATATCTGTGCACATAAACAAGCGGGGTTTAAAACCTCCCTGGTGCTTGTACGGACCCAGATTCCATGAACAGCGACTCAGACGTTAATGCCAAAAATCCGTACCACCATTTTCCCCTTTCCATGTTCAACGCGCTCTCCCCTCGCCGTCTGTACCACAGACTCTTTTCAGAAGATCTCCTGACTCTTCTCACGGCTTACGTTAAACTTACGAGACAGTAGTAGCCCATGCTTGTTTACGTAAGATGTTTCTAGAGGAGGTTATTCATCCCTGAACTGAAGCACTCCTTCGTGGAGATAAACACAGATGAGAAACAGAGTCAAACTATTCCCTTCTGCCCTGGTTTACAGTGTGACTCACAAGTGAAGAATGCGGTGGGTTGGGCTGAGGGGGTTATTAATATCTTTTCCTAAGGTCGGCTTAGTTGTCGAAGGCCCTGGCACATCTGTAAGCATTATATTTTCTGATAAAAGTGCTTCCCCTATTTGGATTTTTTAAGGAACTATTTCATATCCAAGCGTCCCAGGGCTGCTTTACTGTGTGTTTGTGAGGACCAAACCAACCTTGTTGGGACATTTTTCAGGGCTTCTAAAAAACCAACAAACTTGCTTTTGAAAAACTAAAGGAGCCTTAAGATTTGCTTTATGTTACTCATATGAAAGTTAGGATTGGATGTATTGGGCAGTAATCATTATGTTAATGGAAACACACCTAAACGCTTTTACTAAGAATGTGTGTAACAGCGGACAAGAGGAAAATGGAATGAAGCTCACGGACCAGAGCTCAGATAACCTCCCTTAAATATCTCTCCAGTGAAAGATCAATCATCAGTCAATTAAAACCATGTAATAAATGTCAACAATAGCTTTCAACCAACCTACCGAGTAAACATTGCCTTAATATCCAACATTTTACGTTTCTTACGCATTTAAATAGTGTATCGTTCCTCTGGGACATGATGGGACATGATGATCTTAAAAATGTTAGATCAAAGTACATCCAAATGCTCTGGCTCTTGCAGTCTTCCTGTTTTTTAGAAAAACATCAAAGTGTTGTATTTACTTTGAAGCATTTGCGCTATTGTTGCGCACCACTTTTGATTTTATTTCTGTTCTTTTAATTATTTAAAGTTTTCTGTGCTTGTTCTATTAGTGGATCTTGGCGTAGGAAAAACCTTGGGAAACCTCAAAGTGCTGCCGTTTTTAGTCTAACCTTAAATTAAAACAAAAATATTACAGTTTTTGTACAACATGTGCTAAACACAATGGGATGGGGTCAGTTCAAACACAACTCTGTCTGATTAAGACGTTCTTGACTTTTGAGAATGAAAATATAGGATTAAAAAAAAAATTCACAGGTATAAGAACAATATTTATAAGTATTTTAAATGAATGTGTCCACACTGTAAGCATTTATGCTAATGTAAATGCGTTTTGTTCTGCAGAAACTGAGCTGATATCTGTTTGAATCTGTTTAAACACAGTTTGTATAACCCTTTCTGGTTGGAGTCTTGTATTTGAAGCTATTAAATATATTAATTAAACTGATAAACTAGTAATAATAAACAAACCGCTAATGTAACATTACTTTAAAAAGCTGCACGTATAGCATCGGAACGAACGCGCGCCCCCTGGTGTCTAAACTTTGCCCTTAGTTTGATGTTTCACGTTGAGTTTTTAGCGTTATTTTTTATTTAATTTAGTCTAATTTTGTCTAGGGTTACATTGGGGTCTTTAACTAGTAGTTTAAGTGTGAAACACAAGCCTCATAACATTTCAAACACTGCCGAATTAGTCTTTTAACACATTACCAGTGTTAAGCACAGGTTAATAAAATCATATTGTATATGTGCACACTGTACTGGTTAATTCGAAAAATGTAATCTCAATAAAGGTATAATATATTTTTAATTGCTTCATTATGTATGTATTAAAATGTATATGAAGAAAAAAACGGCCAACTTCGGATCGGTACCGTTATTAGCCGTAACCGAGCTTTTAAGCCGTTGTTAATAAAAGTTAAAAACAAACAATGCAATAACAATAAACAATAGTATAACCTGTAGAAATGGCTAACATTTGCATATTTTGTAAATGTATTTGACTGACTTTATTTGACATATTCGTCAAGTACGATTAACCTAAACGGCCCATAGTGAAAGGACTGAAATGTGACTCAAACTGATATCAGAAAATATTTAAATCAGACGATAGATATTAAATTAACACTGGTTATTGTATAACGTTTAGATTATTTACTTCTAGAAACAAATCACACTCGGATAACCTGTTGTTTTCTTTTTAGCTACAGGACTTTTATTGTTGAAGCTAAAGCGTTAGCCTCCTCGGAAGCGCTTGGTAATGATGTGTTGATGTGGCTCGTGACTCTGTATTTCCGAGCTTAGCTATATATATTTTTTTACAGTAAATATGGATAATTCTGGTAAAGAGAAAGAAGCTCTGGCTCTCATAGCAGAAGCAGAAAAGAAAGTCAAATCGTCCCAGTCTTTCTTCGGTTCGTTGTTCGGGTTAGCAGGAATAAACAAACTCCGGATTTACCTCCCAGCTTTAGCTTAGCTAACATTAACCATAGAGTTCGGTACGGCTTAGTTACCTGTGCAGGTGTAACAGTGACGCTATTTATTCATTATTGGTTCAGAGAAAGTGGATTTTATACGATATTCTGTCTAGTTTGAGGTGTAATATCAGTAGAGCTAATGTTGGTCAGGAAGGCAGCGCTGTAATGGATTATAAACATCATTATTTATCACAACGTTTGCAAATGTAGTTCAGCATTAAACCTTAATGCATATCTCACATTGTACGTTTTATTCACGTCACATCTAATGTGTAAAAATCATGACCGTTGATTGGATAATTAGCAGGTATTAATTAATATTTGAATATGTTTAACCCTAGTTGGAGCAACATGCAGCTTTTATTAAACAATTCATGCTATAAAAAGTGTTTCAGAACCGGATTTGCTTTGCAGGGGATCTTCGAAGATGGAGGAGGCGTGTGATCTGTATGGAAGAGCAGCCAACATGTTTAAGATGGCAAAGAACTGGAGTGGTAATCAATCAATCAAACAATCGATCGATCGATCAACCAGTGAATAAATCTGAACGTATAACACACTGATGTTCCACTGAGATTCTCTGAGATTCCTGGGTTGTTTTTAGCTGCAGGTAATGCCTTCTCTCAGGCAGCCCTCCTCCACCTTCAGACGCAGAGCAAACACGACGCAGCGACCAACTTCATCGACGCCGGAAACGCCTTTAAAAAAGCCGACCCTCAAGGTTGGTGAGATATGCGTGTTTGTAATTAAAGGTAAAGATTCTGCTCCTGTTGGTTATACCTGACGTGCTCTGTGCTGTTTATACAGAGGCCATAAACTGCCTGATTAGGGCCATCGAGATTTACACAGACATGGTGAGTCTCTGCTCCTTCACTCCCTTTGTGTTTAGGATTTAATTCATTCACTTTTAACTTGCTCTGAGAGAAATCAGCAAATAAGCATTTTTGCTAAACCAAGTGGCCCGTAAATGTGAGGGGCTCGGGCGAAAACGGGTTAAAATCTTTACAGAACTGAAATCGGGATTAGAATCGGATGAAAGCGGACTTTAGTTAGGACTTTTTTTTAAAATTCGGAGGATTTGCAAGCATCATTGGATTTGCAGTTTAAATGAAATCGATTTATCGAGCGTGAAAGACGGGATCAGATTTAGATCGATGATGTAAATATTCACAGGTTTTTCTTTTTTTAGTTTTGTTTCCTTTTTAAAAACCAATGTTGATCTGGATAAATCTTCAGTGCTTTTTATCACTCTTGGGCTTTTTTTCGGAATGAATTCGTCTCAAAAACACAGTTTTAAAAGCAGCCTTTTAGTCGGAATCTCTAATTTGTGTCTTTTTTATTCATTAAAAACGTTCACTTTCATTTATATCGAGGGCAG
This sequence comes from Parotocinclus cesarpintoi, assembly GCA_034780495.1. Classification (NCBI taxonomy): domain Eukaryota; kingdom Metazoa; phylum Chordata; class Actinopteri; order Siluriformes; family Loricariidae; genus Parotocinclus; species Parotocinclus cesarpintoi. The sequence continues at coordinate 2,003 of JAUZSV010436352.1, read as the reverse complement.
AAGCTTCTCCTCGGGGCAGGTGTTAAGCATATCAGAGTTTTTACAGAAGATACATATTTTTTTATGGGTATTTTGTTTTGACTTTAACTGTCCATCACTCAGTACGCCTCACACTTCCAATTATTTACTGCTTTTAGTTTATTTATACGTTGGTCCATGTTTAGACTTGTCTACCATCACTCACAGTCCCGGCCACAATTTTTTGCCCCATAAATACTGACGCCCCCTTGTGGCTGTAGTAAGTAACACCAATTTAAATATCGTTCACACTGCAGTCACGTGGGCTCTTGTGCTTTTAGACTTTTTTTTATTGCTTGTTTCGCTGTTTTCCAGATTCACTTTAATTCAATTGTAGGTTAAATGCATTTTATTTTTAAATAAACATTTATTTTGATTTCTTCCTCCTTCCTTGTATTGATTCCACATAGTCCTCGAGAAATTGAAAAGTGCTCAAAAATAAATCTATTTTACCATATCTACTCCTCAGTAGATTCTTAAGTAGGAACATCCGAGGAACAAGCAATTAAAAAAAGCCTAAAATGCACCTTATCTTTGTTCCTAAATAACGTCTGCCATCCCTTATTGTGCCGCAGGGTCGTTTCACCATTGCGGCAAAGCATCACGTCACCATCGCGGAGGTGTACGAGACGGAGCTGGTCGATATTGATAAGGTAAGGCGTGTCCAGCCTCAGCTCTCCTTTATAACAAACATGCAGTTAGAAGCCTCTAACCTAAGAGACCTGCAGTTGCTTTGAAATTACCCTGGGTTCCTTACTCAGATCCCAGCATATAGGTAACGTTATATAAGTAGATAAGATAATACACTTTTAAATTTCTCTTTTAGGCCATAGCTCATTACGAACAGGCAGCGGATTACTATAAAGGAGAAGAATCCACTAGGTAAGCTAAAATACTCACCTTTAATAAACGTTTACGACGGGTTCTGCTGACGTTTCTTGGTCGGTTACTTGTGTTTTGTAATGAGATTCAGTATTTCAGCAGCTCCTCTGTTAGCCGGAGTGTTACCACGTCTTTTTTTGTTCCAGTTCGGCTAATAAGTGCCTCCTAAAAGTGGCTGCCTACGCTGCTCAGCTGGAGCAGTACCCAAAAGCAATAGAGATCTACGAACAGGTCCGAACTCTCTTTAATGTGTTTAATGTAATTTCACATTTCTGTATTTTTTTTACTTTTTGTAAGGGATGAGGCGGGCTGCTGTAATGTTTATTCTCACACACTGGCGTTATTCTCGGCGTTTGCAGGTTGGAACTCACGCCATGGACAGCACTCTGCTCAAATACAGTGCTAAAGATTATTTCTTTAAGGCGGCTCTCTGCCATTTCTGCGTCGACATGCTTAACGCCAAGGTTACATTCACAACAAAACCAAGCTCTTCCGATTTCACTCGCCGTCTCTCATTCGGAGTGTATAATCTGTCGTGTGTTTATCGTTTTCAGCTCGCACTGCAGAAGTACGAGGAGATGTTCCCGGCCTTTTCCGATTCACGCGAGTGCAAATTAGTGAAGGTGAGGGAGGGGTCTGACGGCGTTAGTAACGAGCTTGAACTTCTTTGTGCTGGACGTTTTATCTCTTATCTCACATCGTCTTTCTTTACAGAAACTTTTAGATGCGTGTGAGGAACAGAACGTCGACGCGTACACCGACTCGGTAGGTAAAATCCTCCACAAAACTCTTAGGGTTGTGCTTAGAGTTCAGAAAAAAGCTTTTTCTAAATAACCCCGTGCCCTCTGATGGGACTGTCCTCGCTGTGTGGGCGGCCCAACGAGTTTCTCACAGTTTTTAATGTTTGCTTACTGTAGATCTGCTTTATAGACATTCCCTGAATTTAGAATTGGACCTCTGTGTGCCCTCATATGGGATTCCGGTTAATAGGACCATCTGTGAATGGGACCAGCCGCTTATTTGGACCAAATCCTAAAGCACAGAAACAAATCCTATTATATACATGTAATGTTATTCGCTTATTAGGACAAAAATTGCGCTTA
>JAUZSV010436341.1:0-10059 GCA_034780495.1 Parotocinclus cesarpintoi | reverse complement strand
GTTGACTGGAATTTAGTAAGAACTTGTTTTTTACAGTGTTATGCTTCGCATGCTGAGTACCTATACATTGTGTTGTACATCATTTAGAAAAACTTGTTTGAAAATGTATTTTCCAATGAACAAAGTTTGTAAGTAACAGTAGTTACTTGTTTGTACGTTTGCTATACGTGTAAATCGCACAATAAAGGTTTAATAAATACTTAATATGTTACATAGCGTGTCTCGTCTTGTAACATAGGGCAGGTTATTAGGACCAAAACCATCGCGTCCCGATGTGGTCCCATTAACTGGAATCGACTGTACTCCCTTTTGGCTGTAGCACTAAGTTTTGACACTCTGTAGAAATGAACTCAGGCATATGCAGACTATTCTTAGCAAGACACTGCCAAAGATATGGTGCATCCCCTGGAGTGACAGCCTTACAGTGCAAAACATATTTAACATACCAAGATGTGGAGCTGTGATTAAGCTTACCATTCTAAAGCATTAATAAACCATTTATGAAATGGCATTGTGTGAAATATTTCTCAGGTAAGAAAACAAGTACATATTACGCGTCACTTCCCACGCAACAAAAAGTCAGCGTAAAGCTTCCTCTCATTCATAATCACTTTTGATACGTGCATGTACAGACATGGCTCGGCTGGATGTTAGAGAGATCTTTCATGGCATCTCCTTCCCTGGGCATTTGCACACTCAGGAATCTCTCTGCTATGCCTGCAACTTTAAATTTCAAGATACAGACACTTTAATTGTTACCTATCCGAAATCGGGTAAGTACTCAATACAAATATTTAAGAGACTTAACTGTGGGAGTCTGGCTGGTAAATTAATTGCTGATGTTTTAACACTTATTATTACTATTATTTTCTTTATGTTTTTAAAACAAATAATGGGAATTTTCTTTTGTAACTGACTGGTTGAATTCTGTAAAGCAAATAATGGTTTCATCATAAAATGTTTTGTATTTAAAACGAATGGTTTAATGAATGAATGGTTTTCTGCTCAATTGTTTGCTTAAAGCTAATAAGAAAACTTTACTCCAAGATAGTTTGGCAGCTAATTTTAGCAGCTGAGGTTCTTAAAATATGAAAAGCACATAACGTGTATGGACGAAAGTATTGCTAATACTCTTAATCACTGAATTGAGGTGTTTTGTTAGCCCTGTTGCCACAGGTGGATAATATAGGGTTAAAAGAAAGGGCTGTTTTAAAATATTCACTGGAGTGGGAGCAGAGTGGAAGCTGTTCTAGCTGCAGTGGAAGGACCAGCTTCATATGCCCATGGATGTAGAATGGGTAGTTATAAAAGATTCGGTAGATAGAATGTAGGTGTTCTTATAGCACAGTTATTATTATATTATCTGTCCCTTCAGTGGAGCTGCAGTTATTTGTATAGCTGAATACAGAACTGTTTTACATGATAGCACATTTTATTTTTGTAAATGCTGTAAGACTTACCGGCAGTGACCTATTGATGTTTGATGTCACATTACTGATTTCCAATTTACTTATCCAAAACTCAACCAGTCCTTATAAGAGAAGCCAAGATGTTTTTTTCTGTGCAAAACAAACCTTCCCACACTCAGTTGAGTGAATCAGTGAAACTTGTGTGTCTGTGCATGGCTCACAAGGACGTCACCGATGCAATTTGTCTCAACTACACAAACACGCCTTAGCCTCCCAGAGACACGCAGCCTTCAGCGAGCCTTGATTAAAAGCTTTTTGAAGAGCTTCAAAGATTTCAATTATTTATAGTAATAGAATGAAATGAAAAGATTCTCAGTTTTTGAAAATGTTCTTTATTTGTTCTTATATTAAAACATGAGTTATTCTTCCTCCATGATAGGGACAACATGGATGCAGGAGATTATCACACTGGTATTGTGCAAAGGAGATCCAGTCAAATCTCAGACACTGCCTAACTGGGTACGGGCACCCTGGATTGAGCAGTACTACTGTCCCGATGTCCTGAAGACTACACAAGGGCCCCGGGTTCTCACCACACATCTGCCATATCACCTGCTTGCAACAGCACTGCAAGGTTCAAGGGCTAAGGTAAAAAAAACGATGACAGATTTTACAGGCCAGCGTTTTGATGGTAGGCTTCATCCAGTCATCCATATCTTCTGCTCATGTAATTGTTTTACATTGAAATTGAACCCACGTATTGTAGTAACTATGAGCACTTCACTAGGGACAGCACGGTTTTCCCATTTTCCACAGAACAACAAAAAACAAAGAAAGTATCTCATACTTTTAAATAATGCTGCATTTCCTCATACCATTAAATCCCACTAAATAAACTCTCTTGATCTGAAATCTCACTGGAACTTATATAAGTAATTTATGCCGCATAATGTCTGCTTGCATATACGCCGTGGTGTGATAAAGTTACTATACTTATTAGTAACGTAAATAATCTACTTAACTCATTTTAAATTGCCAGATACCTTAGCTGTTGTAGCACAGCAGTTGTGGCACAATGCTTTCTTAAAAGCACAGAAACAATAGCTGTGTCTTTGCAGCGCAGCACACCAGAGTTAAATGCACTCACTTTACACAGTTTCAGCACACTTCACAGTCCCCTGCTCTCTTCGAAAATATCTGCTTGCATCATAGATTCAACTGGAAATGCTATGCTGTCAAATAATATACAGTTTTTCCCTCCATAATTATGTTTGAGTTTGCAAGGAGGAGAGGCATCCTTTATCTAAATTCATTATCAGATTTTTTAATGTACGGGAACCGCACAGATGTATCTAATGAAAAGATATGGAGATTTATAGATCATCTCCTGAGTCCCATAGGGAAACTCATACCGAAAGTGTGAGCTAAAGGAGTTAAAGTAAGCATATTCAAAGGAAAAAACGAAATCTAAAAGACATACATCAGACCAAAAGCATGCATTTAGAAAAACAACTTCAGGTCATTTGCTTGTCCCTCTGTAAGTGTGACGCAACAGAAAACTGTATAAGGTGTGACCATAAACCACACATGAAGGCTACGATACTCAGATAACAACTCTGTAAAACTTAGATAACAACTCTGTAAAACTCAGATAACAACTCTGTAAAACAGAACAGCATCTCAGGATGAACAACAGGTCGAACCTTGAGGCAGCTGGGAAGTTCTACCAACTATTAGTACGGTGGCCTTAATGAGGTGTTCAGTGACTGTGTGCATCAGAAACTGTCTGACGTTTTTGTTTCAGGTCATATACGTTGCAAGAAACCCTAAAGATGTGGTCGTGTCTTATTATCATTTCCACAAGATGGCCAAGTTCCTGGCAGAGCCGGGCACATTCTCTGACTTTTTAAATGTCTTTTTGGAAGGCACAGGTTAGTAGAAGTGACATTTTTTTTAATTCCTCGGTTTCAGGTTGAAAAGTCCTCTCCTTCATTTCTTTCCAGTGGAGTACGGCTCATGGTTTCATCACGTGAAAGGTTGGACCAGCAACGCAAAAAACATTCAGAACTTCCTCTATATCACATATGAAGAAATGTGGCAGGTAAGGCAATCGTTGTTACGCAGTTTCTAACATGGATGCCTGTAGTGCAGTAGGTATCGCTGATGTTTGGCGCCACAGGTAACAGGGTTTAAATACTTATAGTTTATATTAAATGCATGTATGACACGTCTCTTCTGCCAGTGGTTCACAAACTTTTTTCTTGAGTATCTAAGTAAAGCTACGCCCCCAAACGCGCACACATACACAAACCAGAAGAATAAAGTGATACACTGCAAAACTTCATTGGCAAAAAGTAACTTTTTTCTCGTGTTACTTTTATAGCTTTTTATTTTAGCTCCTTTCTCGTAAAGATGAATGTACCAGTGATAAAAGAATGTATTTCCAAGAGCTCATTTAATTGTAAAATCCTTTCTTTGAATAAGTGTAAAATGATGTGCAACCGCAAAACGAGCCTAAATCATGTTAATAATTGTGGAGGTGCAAGTTGTGACCTGATCCTGGCACATGCTTCTGCTTTATTTATTATGATAGGGATTGATTTGGAGTCATAAAAGCTGCTACACTACATTTGACATTTTTTATGCCCTTATCCAGAGTGACTTACAATTAATACAGTCTTACAATCCAAGCAATTGTGGGTTAAGGGCCTTGATCAGGGTGCCAACTGTGGCAGAGGTGGGATTTAACCACCAGGACACCACAGTCCCACACTAAACAGAAGTCAGACTGTTTTAGAAACCATTAATTAGACTTTTTGGCTAAGAACAATTGCTCAGTGCTTGTGAGTAGGCGTGTATGGCTGAGTAAGCGTACTTTCCTTTGGTTGCTCATATGTTTCACTTCTTTGTTGTTGAGAGATGCATGCTTGTATTTGGGAGGCTGCTGACCTGGGCTTATCTGAATTGGTGCAGGATCTGCGTGGCTCTCTGCAGAGAGTGTGTCGATTCATGCAGTGCTCATTGCTGGACGAAGAGTTAACGACCGCCCAGAAATGCTGCAGCTTCAGCACCATGAGAGAGAACTGCATGGTAAACTACACCCTTATCTCACAAGAAATCATGGATCACACCAGGGGCGCGTTCATGAGGAAAGGTGAGCGTTTCGGAGTCAAATCCGCCTTTAAATGTTTAACGTAGTCCTGAATTGTAGATGGGTCAGGCATCACACGGATGTTTAACTCAGCCCCAACACTGCAACGCAACAGCGGCACCCAGTCACACGTATTCTGGGTTCTGAGAAATTCTCTGTTCAGGAACCCTAACATGACAAGAAGGATTAAAACCTTTAAAAAGCTGACCAAAGTGCATTTGGTGCACCCTGTGAGCAGTGAATGTCAGGATATACTGCAAACCCAAGTGTGTTAAGCTACACCTGGAAGACTACAAAAACATAGTTTAAGTTCAAACCCTTGAAATATTAGCTTATTAGGTGAGTATTAGGTTTTTACTAATAAACTCTTGTAAATGTTTGGTTTATTAAAACTCTGACTTGTTTTGACAGGTCAGGTTGGTGACTGGGTAAATACTTTCTCCGAAGAGCAAAGTCGTGATTTTGATGCAGTGTACGCTTCCAAGATGGCAGACACCTCGCAGACATTTGTATGGAACAGTTCTTAAAAGGAGACGAGTGTGAAATCCAGGTTCGATAACGAACCACCAGCTCAGCATACCACTGAAAAAACTTCCTTAAATATCACCCATAGTCTCTTACCACTAATTAAGCTATAAACATCAGTCCCATCATGACTCGTTGTTACAAAAATACAACAATGGAATTCTACATAGCAAACAGACCAGGAGAAATTCAGAAAATCTTTGAAGAAATAAGACTGAAATCATACATTAAAAAAGTGAGTATTTGCCAGGAACAGGCGGAAAGCAGAACTGGCTATAAAACAACAACTTACAATATTTAATCAAGTTACTAAAATGTGAATGCAGATAATGCAGGCAAACCACAGTAACAGTGAGTGCTGGGTAGCACTGGTGCTTTAAATTGAGAAGGTCCCAGCTTCGATCCCAGGATAAATGGTCCTTCCAAGGTCTGTGTAGGTTTGCTCTGGGCGCTCCGCTTTTCTCCCACAGTCCAAACTTTAGATTAGCTAATTACACTAAAGTGGCTAGTGAGTGTGTGTGTGTGTCCCCTATGATGGATTGGCCTCTTGCCTAGAATTGCTCCTGCCTTGCACCCTATGCCACTGGTTTGGCACCGGCTCTCCCATGACCCTGTCCAGGATTATGCAGATAAGAAGTGAACCTTGTACAACCAACATTTATCTCATTAAAGACAAATGTGCGGACTTGAGAGTGTATATAACTCAATTATCTTTGAAACAGGAATTCTGAGCATTGGAATGCAGTTGGAAATGGTTTTCTGTACTGGGACAGCAGTCGTAACCTAATTATGTGAATTCATACCATTTGAAGGCTATTATAGTCAGTTTACTATTTTAAGCTAAAGGTTTTTTAAGATAAAGAGTTTTTTAATTAATGCTGTTCATTAACTGCGTTACCCGCTAGATGAGTAAATAAAGTCTTTTTTCCTGCAGGTATCAGAACCTTAGAATAGGCTGCATTATGAAACTCAGTGCTGCCACATTTTTTGGTGCTTAATACTTTTCCATTTTGTGCACTTGTTGTGGGAAGTAAAAGTTTCTTGTACCTCTGACTGAACATGTGAAGCTAGTATGGATATTGTGGCTAGATCATACAGTCATTCTTCTATATGTATCAGCCATTTAGCATTAATGTATTAACTTATGTTTGTTTTTAGGTTCCTTGGGATTGGTTTTATTAATAAAAAGGGTATATATATATGCTAGAATATTGGTAGTCATCAAGAACATTTGAAATGACTCGTGTCTTATCCTTCTGTGCTCCGAGTTCTTACAACATGCAAATGTCACCCATTCACATATCTTTCAATCTTATATTTATGAAAAATATTATTTAGAGAACTTAGCTTAGAGAATAGTCACAAAGGCTAAAGCAGCACAAATCTCCAGACTACAGTCTGTTTCCCTTCTAAAGTAAGAGGAGATAAATCTGTTAAACATAATTTATTGTTGCAGATCGTTTGTTCATGGTACACAAGCAGAACGTCAGAATCGACGTTACTGTGAATACAGTTTTTTCATGACTAAAGCACGGAGGGATGAGAATTCATCTTCCCTCATGACATTGTGGATCCATGGCAGGTGAGCTGAGATCTTCATATAGACAGCATGCTCCTCATGACCGCAGGCCTTGTCATAGGACAGGATGCCAGCAGCATAGACTCTGTCAGTTTTGGGGTCCAGAAAGGCCAAGGCTCCTCCTGCATCTCCAAAGCAAACATTCTCTTGGAATTCACTACGTTTTGTACAGAACTTATCATGAGATGCAATACAATGATCGATTTCAAGAGACAGGTACTTCAGCATTGGTGCTGGGGTAAGCAGTGCGCCCCAACCCCAACCAGCAATGATGCCCTTTTCTCCAATTATCTCCTCAAGGTTCTCGCCTTTCTCAGGCAGAGGGATGGGGAAAATGGTCTCACTGAACTTCACTTGCTCCTTCAGATTAATAAGAGCAAGGTCATTTTGCCAGTCTGTAGTATTCTGGAAAAATGGATGTAAAAATACCTGTGGTAGAAGAGAAAAAGGTAATTCTTTTAGGGTATCATATTATTGAGTATAGGTGCTGAGGTACTGAAACGTTAGCACACCACCGTAATGCTCTATATGTTCAAATACCACTGTCTTATCACACATCATATCACATGGATCACTGTATCTGACCCCTGGGATTCACTGATTCACTCAGTCACTGCTTAACCTGCTCTCTTTCTAACAAATAATTATGCAAACATAATTATGGAATTATGGTTTTATGTGACATCACAACATTTTTTCTGTTGTATTTGCAACACTGGGGTCCTGCATGACAAAGACAAGGTTCTTGTTTATTTTCTTGTTCCTCCTGTAGAAATCTTAGAAATCCTTGGAGGATGGAATGCAGAAAAGATTTGTAGATAAAGTAGCAGTGCAAAGGAAAGACTCAACATATTTGAGACAGAACCCTAGAAATGCATCGTACTGAGAATCCCTGAGGTGTTCAGTACAGCCATTCCAATGCTACTGTTTGTCTGGAGATTCAGAACAGAACAGTGCAAAAGTCTTAGGTCACCATTGGATATGTTTTATTCACAATGATATAATGATATACATACATGTTTGGAGGTGAGGGTGACTTTAATAACAGAGCTCAATAAGTTGAAGGTTCATATACTTTTGGCTATATAATTACACAGTTCTGATATGAACAATGTTTCAAGAACTGGGTATTTTTATGAACAGTCGATTCCGGTTAATGGGACTAGCCACTTATTTGGACCAAATCCAAACCATATCTGGACCATATCATATACGTGTAATTTTATTCGCTTATTTGGACCAAAATTCCGCTTAATCGGACCAAAGGACGTGTACAGTATGTAATATCCGTGAAGAAACACTTTGTCTCTTCCGAGTTTCTCCCCAGCCCTCTACTGCCACCTACAGGTCTTTGCCAAACATTTCCCTTTACTACAAAAAAAGCCACAAGTCGCCACTTAGCCACAGCTAAAGCGCGTCAGATCACACTGGATAAGTTTTTCAAACGTTGACTGGAATTTAGTAAGAACTTGTTTTTTACAGTATTATTACTTCGCATGCTGAGCACCTATACATTGTGTTGTAGATCGTTTAGAAAAACTTGGTTGCAAATTTATTTTTCAATGAATAAAGTTCTAAGTAACAGTACTTGTTGTTTGTACGTTCGCTATACGTGTAAATCACACATTAAAGGTTTAATAAACATTTAATATGTTACATAGCACGTCCTGTCTTGTAACATAGGACATGTTCGTTTAATCGGACCAACCGGTTCTTAGGACTTAGCACTGAACTCCCCCATCCCTCGAGGTCAAACGATTGTTTTAGGTAACACTTGACTATGAAGGTACATGAAATAATCTTAATTTACACAATATTTCATAACACATAGTTGTTTAGCAGGCTTACTTATCCAAAGCGATTAATATAACTGATCTAATTTTACAGTCCAAGCAAATTGTGGGTTAAGAGCCTTGCTCTGGGGCCAAACTTAGTGAGTTTACACGTGCTTAATATCTGATAACTGCAAAAAAATGATTTAACAGAGTTAACATGCACCTGAGTAATCAGATAATGGGAAAGACCCAGGTTTAGACGAGTCAGTGATCGGAAACGGTGTTTACCAGCTGTTTATCGGGTGCTTTGTTTAGTTTCAGGGTTGCCAGATCCCACAGGTCTGTGTATGTTTTTTTAAGTGGACCTGGCAAGTGTGTTTTTTTCTGCTAGCCGCTCTGCATGCTTGTGCAGACTGAGAACGTCAGTAATAATAATTAGTAATTAATAGCATAACAATAATCAAGGTTTATCATGAATATGGACGAATGTTAAGCAACACTAAACCATTACTTTTTCCTTTTTTAAGTCCTCAGAGTAAAGTGTTATGCTTTTTTTAATATCAGCTACTGGTTTCTGCAGCAGCGCTTCATATCTGTGGCTCTCAGTGAAAACTGTGAGCCAAAAAAAGGGACTTAATGAAAAAGTGACTAAATCAATAACAATGTCTTATTCTTCATATTCCACAGCAGGTGTCTCAGCTATTGTCCCTCCTGCGCCAAGGCCAGTTTCAGCCTCGACCGAATTTCCGTGGCAATAAATATTCCCACCGAGGTGGCCGGTGAGTACCCTGGTATTTTTACCTTGTACTGTTTCTTTTTGGTTACATTTTCCCATCAGAACAATGAAGCATACAGCACTGTAATACTGTGCAAAAGTCTTAGGCCACCATTGGCGTGGTATAATGACCATATATACTGCTCACAAAAATTAGGGGACATTTCATTTCATTTTGCGAGAATTGTATAACATAGAAACCACAATTTCAAACTACGTCACTCCATAATCCTCTTTTCCACTAATCTTCTCATCTCCACTCTTTATGAGCTTCAGCATATCCTATCCTAATCCTGCTTCCCTTCTGATATGGTTTCTTTCTTAAGAAGCTACCCTTTCAAAAAGATCAGTCCTGATCCATTCTTCAGACTGTAGAAGGGTCAACTTGGGATCCTGATGAAGCTCCCAGATGCTGCTCAGATTTACGAGGAGCTCCCATTAAATACTTATCCTGATATTTGTTCAGTTTTTTAAACTCCATGCACATTCTTCGTATTTTCTGAATTGCATTCTAAAAGACACTAAGATATACATGTATATAGTCATTATAATATTGCTAAAACAATGGTATATCTAATCTAATAGTGGCCTAAGACTTTTGGACAGTACTGTATAAGAGAATGGAGAACTAAGTGAAGTTTTAAAACATCTCAAAAGCTTCTAGTAAGTTCAACCCAGCACCATAAAACATGATTCTAGCCATTTAAAACGTAATTATGAAAACCCTAAGGCCAGACTTTTTTTATTGCTCGTTTCGCGGATCCGCCAACGATCATATTTGAAGAATACGCAGTACCAATGGTTGAAATAATTTTTTTTTAAAATAAAAATAAAAAATTATATAT
>JAUZSV010436330.1:0-10059 GCA_034780495.1 Parotocinclus cesarpintoi | reverse complement strand
AGAAGGTCTTGGGTTCAATCCCAGGGTGGAGCGGCCTGAGTCCTTTCTGTGTTGAGTCTGCATGTCCTCCCCGTGTCTGCGCAAATTTACTCTGGGCACTCCGGTTTCCTCCCACAATCCAAAGACATGTGTGTTAGGTTTATTGGTGTCTCTAAAAAGTGGCCCCTAGTGTGTGACTGTGTGCATAACTGTGTGTGTGCCCTACGATGGATTGGCGCCCAGCCTAGGGTTGTTCCTGCCCTTGCGCCCAGAGTTGCAGTGTGGGCACCGGCTGGCCCGTGACCTTGTGTGGATTAAGCAGACGATAATGAATGAATGACAAAAATTGTTGACCGGATCAAATGTTGAACAGACATTACCACAGTTAAATATAATTTAGATTTAACAAGAAACAATGTGCAAACGATACATACGCGAATCAGAAACCCAGCCGATAAGCCAAAAGTGTAATACAATTGCAATAATGTACCGTAAATCTGTAACACTTAAAAAAGATGTTATGATGGATCTGATACTTTGTTTGACACAAAATAAAAATGCATTGATAGACAGGATTAGGAACAAAACAGAAGATCAGCCAGATTAAACAGGGTTTGTGATCCAGTTTATTACAGTAGCTATAGGTTAGAGAGAATATACATTTAGTCGGAGGACAAACAATGGCGTACTACTTACAATAGGACAGGCACATGCACTTATGAATGCCGTTTACAGCTCGGTACAAAAATGTACAGGAAAACTCATTCACACAAAGTGAGACCTAAAAGTCTCTAAACACATCAGCCAAGTTATAAGAGTTTCAGAAGTGTATTCTTGTTTAGATTCCTGATTATAAAGGAATGGATTATGTTACTGATGTCTCAAAGCACTTTTGTAAGTCGCTCTGGATAAGGGCGTCTGCTAAATACTGTAAATGTAAATCTAAATTACATCATTAGTTCTTTGGTCATTTATTCTGTTAATAAATTCAAAGCTCACATGATTTAATTTAGAAATGATTTGTATTCGTTCATATTTGTTGCTTCTGTTTGCTGATATTGTTTTATAATTGGGTTCATTTATTTTTAAATGTGATTGAACAAGCTGTTGTGTATTTAGATTTGTGTATTGGTTGTTTCTCTGGGTGCTGAGTGTATATGTTGGTTTATTCGTAAATGTCTGCAAATGGGTTCATAATAATTTGATTTATGATGCTCTTTTCTTGTTTATTTAATTACCAATAAAATTGACTGTAGTTGAATATTTGTTAGTGTATGGGTTTTGTGTTTGACTTTTAATGTTGTTGTTTTTTTTTTAACTGTGTTCAGTCGGTGTTTCTTATTCCCACAGATCATCACTTCTCTTTAGCCATAACTTTAACCTTCAGTAAAAATCTGATTTAGTCTGGATTACATGAATTCTGTACTCTAATAATCTGTCACATTTACTCTGGGTCCTGATTTTCTGATTTGTTTCTCTGGTTGTTAATATTGGTTTGTTTCGTGTTTTATTTTTAAATGTGATTATATTTTAAATGTTTTATTACTACAGTTACATTAACAACACACTTGCTCTTTATTTACAGATTTATTTGTTATTCATGTTGTGTATTCAGATTTGTTAGGATCTAGGTTGGTTCTCTGGTACGGAGTGTTTTATTTATCGTTTCCATATGTAACAATCATTTGATTTATAAACTGTTACTTTACCATGCTGTCTTTTTTTGGTTTCATTTAAAGTTTCTGATGTTAGTTTGTATATTAAGATTGTGGGTCGTTTTATTGTTGTTTTCCATGTTTATTTTTAAATGTGAGGGGTCAGTTGGTGTTTAATCTATTGCTCATCATAGCTTCATTTGCCATTTTGTGTATTTAGATTTGTTGTTGTATGGTGTTTCTATGGTTACTTGGTGTATCTGGTTTCTTTGTAAATGTTTGACTCACAAATGGGGGTTGTAATCTTATTTCCTGGAATTTTTCATGTTATTTGAGATGACTAATGTTTATATTCAGGCGTTGTTTATAATTTCTGTAATCAGTTATATTTAGTTGCAATGCAAGTGTGGGGAGGGGTACTGTCCTCAGGATTCCGAAAAGTCAGGAACTCCAGTGTTAAACACTACTTCTGCTGTTGCCCGGTTTGTATGTTTAGTTCCGGTTACTGATGGTGTGTTAGGGTTGGGTTTATTTTTTAAAGGTGCAGCTGTTTATAATTCCCACAGCTCATCACTCCTCTTCAGCGCGGTCGGTTCATTTCCAGCTTGATCCTGCACCTGCTTTGTCATCTCCTCCTTTAGTGTTTAAAATGGGACAGGTGTTGATGTTCAGGTAGGATAATAAAGGATAGAAAATGGGGAATCGTCTTTACTTATATCTTTAGTTTTTATTTATGTTGAATAAATCTACAGCTAACTGTAGGCTGTGTAGCTCAAATACTTAGTTATTAATAGTATAAGTGCAGTTTATTCTTATATCTTATTCTTATATTAATAAGTCATTAAGGGTGAGAAATATTTATTTTTCGTTACATTTACGATCTTTCAATGCAGGAATACATGACTTAACATAAAACCGAAGTTAATCTATCTGATTTTTTTTTAATACACTCAGGCCTGTAGGGGACAGTAGTGCATTTATAAATGTATCCTGTAAAATCGTGGTGGAGAAGAAGCAGTTCAGCTTGGCGGCGATGTGAACAAACGGCTCCTGAGTTTTTCAGCCTGCGCTCGGTTTTTGAAGGAATTAACTCTTATTCAGTAAATCTTCTGCATGTTTAGAACAAAAACCTGACTTTTTAACCGCTAGAAACGTCCTGTTAGTTCATAGGTTTTAAAGTTTGTTTTCCATGATTTCTGTTATGCTTTATTTGAAACTTTGTGTTGAATTTATTCACTGTTTATTGAAAGCTTTTGCTTATTAGTTTTGTCTTCATAAACTGTAGATTTAAAGATTAAGAAGTATTTTAAGTTTTAATGGTAATTATATTTATATATATATTAGAGACTCCCTCTCCCTAGGTATACTTTTCCTCCCACTCCCGTCCGGAATTCTTCTTCCTCCTCGCCAAGCCGATCCGGTCTGATTCTCCTTCAATCCGGCTCTCCTCCTCGGTTCCTGGTTCAGTTCCTCCTTATGGTCTCGGTGGTTTCTCTGGTTCTTCTCTCTGGTCTCCTCTGCTCCATCTCCGTTCTTCTGCTCCTCCTGAGGTTTGAACCTAGAAACACAAACCTGTTGCTCCATCCTGAACCACCGCACCAACCTGCTGCTCCATCTGGATCGATGGGAATCAGCGGCTCTAAAACTCCGCTTTCTTTCTCCTTTCTCGCTTTGCTGCTGCTTTTTTTTTGGTACCGGAATGAAAGTTCAGTGAGATTTTTGTAGCCGCGGATTCTAATCCGGTCTCGTGGCTCAGTGGAATAAAATGCGGGACTAAACAGTGAATAATTGGGGTTCAAATCCAGAAATTCTTACCGGATTTTTAACGCGTTTTTTATCCTCGGTTCTTGAAAAATCAAAGTTAAATGAGACTTTGAAAGCGGAGTCTCGTGTCTGATCTCGTGGAGCAGTGGGTAACGTGCGGGGCTGCAGCGTTACCGATCCGTGTTCTAATCCGAAAAGAGATAATTATTAATAATGTATTAATTACAGCCAAAATAACAAAAAGGTCTGATTTTTTAAAAATCTATACTAAGTCCACGAGTAGTAAACAAATAAACAAATTAGCATATATGTAAATTATTTATAATTAATGCACAAGTGAACGTTAACACTCTCTTCCCGCGTGGCGGCGACGCTGGCGGGGAGGGGGGTTAGGGGGGTGGGGTGCAACTGTCTTAAAACGTAGGTTGGTGATGTGTTCCCAAAAAGTGAATAATCCAGAGAGAGAGAAATAGAAAATAATTTTATTACTTAATTTTTTTCTGATATATATATATATATTTTTATAGTTAATTTATATTTTTTAGTTTAATGATGTTTTATATTTTTGCTTGATTTAATTGCTTTTTAATTTTTTTTAATTACTATATTTCTTTTCATATATCATTTTATTTTTATTTAGGTGTCTCTAATAATTTGTCATTTTCTTTATCAATATAATTAATGAATTAACAGGTAGATTTATAAAAGCTTCTTCTCTCTTCCACAGAAGCCTTTAGTGAGATTTGAACCCTGATCTTCATCTCAGATGAATTCAGACACCACATGTTTAATCCACTGAGTTATTGGATTTGGGAGCTGCTGGTTGGTTTGATTTATTTATCCTTTAGATCCCTGATCTAAACAGACAGAATGCTGCCCTCTAGTGCTGAAATAAAGAAGTGCAGTTATAAAAGAGAGAAAGAAAGCGGCTCTCAGCATCGCTACTCAGTGGCTCATAAGGTAAGTGATGTTTATTCAGGTACAGCTCAGAGAGAAGAGGAGAAGAAGAGGAACAACTTCAAACCCCAGCAGAACCAACCGAGAGAATCAACCGAACCGAACCAGGATCATCAATAAGGTAAGAAAAAAAAAATAAGAAGAATAAATAATAAGATCAATAATAAAAAAATCATGTAAATAAATAAAGAAATGTAAAAGTTATGATGGTAATAAAGGGAGGGAAGAAATAACTCAGACTGGGAAAAAAGAAGGTGGTTTTAAAGATAGAATTTGTTCTTTGATTTATTTTTTTTAATAAATAAGAATAAAATCAGATGGAGTACAGGTAAGAATAACAGTGTTTCTGAAAGCAGGATCTTGAGAGGAAGCTCAGGAGTTCAGAACGTTCTGCTGGATCCATCAGAAGAATCACATAGTTCCAATCTGGAGAAGTTCCTGCATGCTGAAGGACAGACGGTGCAGCGATCAGAGTCCTAACAGCCTGAATAGAAACAGCAAAACCTTCAGTCCTATTAAAGAGCATTCAGTCGTGTTTAGAGTAAAAACGTGGTGTGACGGGGACGAGGTCATGCAGGCTGATGGTTCAAATCTCAGCCGTACCAAAACTCAAAGCCAGAGCTCAGACTAAGAGGATCTGATTAAGAGAAATCCGATCTAGAAAAAGAGAGAAAATAAAACAGAAAGAATCAATTAAACAAAATCATTCTGTAAAAGAGACTTACCCTCATGCTCCCTACCTAGTGCACTTCATCATCATCTATACTCCCTACCTAGTGCACTTCATCATCATCATCATCTATACTCCCTACCTAGTGCACTTCATCATCATCTATACTCCCTACCTAGTGCATTTCATCATCTATACTGCCTAACTAGTGCACTTCATCATCATCCATACTCCCTACCTAGTGCACTTCATCATCATCTATACTCCCTACCTAGTGTACCTTGTGCACTTCATCATTATCCATGCTCCCTACCTAGTGCACTTCATCGTCATACATGCTCCCTACCCAGTGCACTTCATCATCATCATCCATGCTCCCTACCTAGTGCACTTCATCGTCATCCATGCTCCCTACCTAGTGCACTTCATCATCATCATTCATACTCCCTACCTAGTGCACTTCATCATTATCCATGCTCCTTACCTAGTGCACTTCATCATCATCATCATTCATGCTCCCTACCTAGTGCACTTCATCGTCATACATGCTTCCTACCTAGTGCACTTCATCATCATCCATGCTCCCTACCTAGTGCACTTCATCATCATCCATGCTCCCTACCGATCAATGCTCACTTTCTTATTTGAATAAATGGTGCCATCTAGTGGACAAAAACAGAACCACAAACAAAAACACACACACACACTTTTTATCGAAAGAAGAGATTTGTTCAGATTTAAATCGGATCTCCAGCACAGAAAAATCTTTTTAAAAAAACGAACCCTTTGATCTGTAATAAAAAAGAGATCAAACACTTTAAATACGTCACCAGAATCAATTCATTCTAAACGAGTTTGCTACAATACAATCTTATTCCATTTAATCACAACACGACATTAAAGCACCGAATTAAGAACAAAGTAGGATTGAGAATTAATTCGATTCTTAATAAGAATTAAACTTAGTTTAGATTTTTAACACCGAGAATTAAAAACAACACACACACTCACCGGTGTTACACCAATTACCGTCCCCCGGAAACAACGCTAGCTGTATGAATAACACCGAATAAAATAAACTTTAAATTCATTCATTATATAAAAGAAATGGATTAAAACATTAATAAAATACAATTAAAAGGCTTTATAACATTCTATAATCTGTGTATTTACGGTCATATATATTTTATTATGTTTATACATGAACCATAGCGAACTTTTTAACACTGCGTTCTTACTGTAATCTTTAAAAGACGTTCTTAAGGTTAATAAATAAGAAATAAAACGGCTAAACTAGTGTTATTATGCTCCCTAACTAGTGCACTACATGATTATCTATGGTGATTCGAATCGCTCCCTTTTGTTTAGCAGCTCACAATCTGGAAATGTGTGGCTAAATGGCGCCATCTGGTGGACAGCAGGGAGAACTACATCGAGCTGTCAGGATTGGTACAAATATGATATCACAATATTAAAATCTTGAAAATATTTTCAAATTTCTATTACTAATCTAAATTGTATTATTAATTTGTTATTTATTTATTAACCTTATTTTGCTGTAATTTGATATACTCTTAGTGTTTATTTAGTTAACATCTAGGCCACCCATGGAGGACGGGTCCCCTGTTGAGTCTTGGTCCTTCCGAGGTTTCTTCCTACATTTTAGGGAGTTTTTCCTTGCCACTGTCGCCCTAGGCTTGCTCAAATTGGGATTGGCCTTTTAAGATAATTTAATATTGTAACGCTGCTTTGAGACAATGCTCCATTGTAAAAAGCGTTATAGAAATTGAATTAAATTAAAAAGCAATGCGTACAAAAAGCATCACGGTTCTCCCATCCCATATAGCAGGGCTCACTAAAATAAGCCAGAAAGAGCCTGTGTTCCTCCATGCAGGCTCATTTTCCTCCAGTGAAGGGAAACATCAAAAGACTATAGAACTGTGCTGAGCAAAACTGGGTGGCTTTTTTCTGTACAAACTCATGTTTACAGATCATCTCGCCCTTTGTAGCTCTTTGGCTGTAGTAATGCACCGGCTCCGCCTCGGCTCGTGCCCTATATAAAGCGAAAATCACGGAAATGCTCGTGTTCCGGCGTAACAGAACACTAGATACACAGGTAATCCTGCTCTGTGCAACATCTACCTGATCCAAACAACAACAACAACAACAAGAACACAACAGCTGCCGAGATGGTAGTCAAAGTTCATATCGTTTACTGGTAAGTTAAGTGTAGTACTATTTATAGTGCATGTACGAACCAGAAATAAGCTTGTTGTTCCAGTACGCAATAAAAGCGAAATATAAAATGTTGATATAAATGTGATAATTTAAGGTAGATATAATTTATATAAAGCGTTTTGCACGAACAAAGCAGATTAAACTGCTTCCCCAGACACCGATTGCATTCCTGGGCGTTCTCGCTCTGTAGCTACGCCAAAAACAATCCGGGCTGTGTTTCAATTCTTTATTTTTGTGTAGTACATGTGCACTACTTAGGGCATGTTATAATGGCGTCTAGTGCACTATAAAGGGTAGTGCAGATCTATTTGACACTCGCTCAGGAACGATTGAACGCTAGTTGTTTTGGATATCAGTTCCGTACTAAACGTGATTAATTATTGTTGGAACAGGATCTTTATTTGTTTGGACGTTCCGTTCATTATTCCCTACCAACAACGTAAAGTCTTTGTTTCTTTCTTTCTCCTCAGTGGGGCATGAGGGTACGAACCAAAGGTAGGCTGGATTATTTCTTTGTTCGCATATTCCAGTTCACGGTTTGTGTAGCGCAGATCTGATTTAGGATTTCTTCTGTGTGGCAGTTCTTCAAGCTCAAGACGTTGCTTGAAGATGAATTCCCAGGCGACCTTGAGATTGTAAGTCACGCCACCTAGTGTTTATTGTACTTGGCATCTCTAACATCTCTTGCATCTTTCTTTTGAGTTCGGCTGTAATCTGAAAAAAGGGCAGATACCATGTTTATTTCCATCCCTGCTTAATCCTGTTTACAAATTGGAAAGCCGGGGCATAACTGGCAGCACAGAGATGCCAATCCATCACAGGCTACGCAGGTACACTTTAGAAACACCAGCTGACCTGACATGTCTTTCTGAACGACGAAACCCACAGGCGTAGGGAGAACATGCAAATTCAAAACATCCAGTTGGGACTCGGGATCAAACCGGGATCTAATGACGACAGCGTGCCCTCAGAACACTTCTACACTTATTAACGGCGCATAATGGTGTAATAACTGTATAACGTCTAATAATAGTGACTTATCTTATCTGATCTGCCTCCTCGTTAGGAGCAGGAATATAAAATCATAGCTGTACGAACAGTCTGATGTAAAACCTGGTGTACCGGAGTTCAACACCATAATACTTTGACTTATTTGAATCCTTTATGCCTTGGCAGACTGGTGAGGGCACGCCTACAAGAACCGGCTGGTTTGAGGTGGTGGTGAACGGCAAGCTTGTACACTCCAAGAAGGTGAGGAGCGTTTCTCGTTCCTATACGTGTGACATTGAGTTTTGTTGACTCGTTTCGTTCTTTCTTTGGACATGATGCTCAGTTCATCCCGGCTACGCTATTTTGACATGCTGTCTTCAGTTGGATTTGCATTTAGGGGCTTTTATGTGCTGATTTTTTGACAGAACGGAGACGGCTTCGTGGATAACGACAAAATGGCCGTGGTGGTGAAGGGGATAGAGAAGGCCATGGGAAAATGAGGCCATGCTGATTTTGGAGGTAAAAGTCATCCTGGAGATTCCTTTGGCTTTGGGTGCACAAACGATTGACCTTAAGATGAACGCGCACTTTGTCTCTGTCGTTTTCTCTCCTCAGTTCGTTCGTCTGCGTTGGTCGGTCTGTCTGGCGGTGTAACAATGACGGTGACTTCTGAAGTGTCGCTGACATGGACGTCACCCGATGCTTCTCACACCTCCAGGGAGGAGGCTCTCGTGGTGGACTGGCTCCAAATAGGGAAAACGGTTTAAGACAATGTTAAACGACCCTTTTTTACTTGTTTTACTTGCCATGTTTGTTTGGAACAGTTTCCTTGTTTTGCTCTTATTTTTAAAAAGGCACCAGACGTAAGGAATAAATCATTTTGAGAACATTTTGAACAACGAGGGTTAATAAAAAGAGAAATGCTAAAGCTGTGTACTTCTCTGTTTCACTCACGCGAGCGAGCCAGGATTTTCGGAGACGTTCCCTTTCCTTTTACATAACGAGGTAATTGTTATATACGCTTACACATTCATCTAACGTCCTAATCAGCTAAATGTGACAGCAGTGACGCGGAAAAACCTCAATGTTCACGTCAACCGTCAGAGTGCAGAAAATGTGAGCTCAGTGATTTTGACCATAGCATGAATGTTGGCCAGGATTTCACACATTACTAGAGTTATGGTTCAATAAATAAAATATTATATTATTAATATTTTTTTTAACTTCCAGTAAGCTGCAGAATCACAGCAAGCACCTTTAGGTGGATGGGCTATAACAGGAAGGCCCTACCTGGTATGAGTAGAGTATCAGTGTTCCTTATTAAGTGTTTATACCTGTTACTGATGAGCATAAACTTCACTCTTGCCTTTGCCAGGTGAATAAATGCCTGGTATTTGGTATTATGGGTCACTTTTGGTAGATTATAATTAGTTAGATAAAATATAGCTATGAGCTATCCTGACCTTATTTTATTTTATTTTATTTTATTTTTAAACTCCATAACTCCAGTCTGACTTGAACTGAAAGAGATAGAAAAGAGATTTCCATTAGAACTAAGCTCGAGCTATAACCAACTCGAACAAAAGCATCGTCCAAATTGCACCAGTATGCTTACGCATGCGCGTTTCAATCAGGCCACTAAAAACGTTCATATATATATATATATATACACGGCAGAGATGTATAAAGTACTAGAGTAGAGAAGTAGAGTACAAGTGCAAGTACTATATAAAAAAGGTGACTTGAGTAGAAGTATTATTTAAACACCATACTTAAGTAGACTTAGGAAAGTATTCAAAAAGTTTT
>JAUZSV010436319.1:0-10059 GCA_034780495.1 Parotocinclus cesarpintoi | reverse complement strand
TACCCCCTTTTGGTTGTTTTTCATTATTTCCCCATTCTTATCGTGGGATACATCTATCCTGCATACTTGGGTTCAAATAAAACACCACCCGCTATCGTAACAGGCACCTTCTTAAAATAGCAAAGGTGATGTAAACCTGCCCTGTAAATGGGATTTTATGGCTGGGAAGGGGTCGCTGTTACAGGGCTTTGCAAGATCTGTATGTCCAGCCTTCTGTCCTGCCTCTGTGATGTCCAATCTGGCTTGGAGGCACCGCCAAGACTCAAGCCTAGCAAATTGTCACTGTGTGACCTGAACACCTATGACAGATTATGAGAGTTCAAAACCACTTCCATCAGTGTTTAAGATGAAGCTGTGGTTAACCTATCAACTTTTGTTCTACATGTTTTTATCTCACCAGCATAGAGCTAAATGGAATCCCAAGGTTTGCTTAGAGAAACAATCACAGATTACAGAGTGTCATAATCTGGATAAAAAGCTTTGTCTCGCTCGAAGTGCATTACATCTGAAAAGCCAGTGACAGCTATATTCATTTCAAATAAATAAATATTGAGTTTTAAATAAAAACATTGTGGGTGTTTTTTTTTTTTCATTTCATAACATGACAAAATTGCAGGTGGGTATTTATTTTGGTTATTAGAACTCATTTTACATTCTCTGTTTCAGCCAAATTACTTTTTAACTCTACTTTTGAAAAGAAATGACATTTTAATATGATAACCATCTTAAGCTTGCCCTTAATGCACATGACAGATTTTATAATAGCAAAAAGAAACATATCACATTTGCATTACCAAACCAATTTAGGATGCACTTGACAAGTTTATCATAATTTTATTCGCTTCTGAGATAGATTTGTTAATTACTGGATTATAAATGTATTAGCTTGCCTTTTAGTCACATGCTTAGCTCAGAGGTTTCTAACTGGTGTGTTGCCAGTTTTCTACAATCCCCCAATTTCTATGCAAGAACAGTGATGACTTGATTGACTACTAATAAGATGGTTGTGAGCTCTAATGTCTTTTCTGCCAAGCTGCCACTGTTGGGTGCATAAGCAAGACCAAAAACAGGTCAACTGTCAGAGTCAACTCTAAGCCTCCTCTTTCACTGTTATGTACCCCACCTATCCTGGTCAAGATTGATAGTGGTGACATAGTGGTTTTGGGTTTAAATTATTAACTGGAAATCCTTGCAAGACCGTTATGTTCAATTGCTTAAATCAATTGCTAATAACCTTGGATATGGGCATCTGTACTCACGGAAAATAAACAAACAAACAAAAAACCCAGATAGAAATGTCAGATTTCTGGTATATCTCACACAGACTAAGTCTTGCCACAAGAGCGCATAAAAGTGCTTCCCCTGATGCCCTATACAAAGGCTCTCAGAGACTTCTTTTGGGTAGTATCATTGACTGCTAGACAGACCTCTATGATGGACTCAAAGCCATTTTGTCCAGTTCACAGGCTTTGAGGAAGGCGCCTTATTGAACTGAGACAAGGAGGATGGTCGTTTCACTTAGTTGCATACCATCTAGGCCATTCTGACGTAGCCATTAGGAGCTGTTGTGAGCAGTGGTACCATTAGGACACGAACACACAGAACAGGCTCTGGACTGCCCAGGTAGACCACTAGTAGAGAGGATTGATTGATCTTTGGCAACTTGAGTTACCTGTTGGCAAATGTGCCACAGGATACCATACAGAACATGCATGCCTCCATACCCAACTGTATTTCCTTTTGTATCCAGGCTAGAGAAGGCTTGTACCATTTGTCCCAGTAAACTTATCCTTTCACACAAATGTTGTAATCACTTACATATATAATCAGTACATTCATATAAAAAGTGCCATTCAGCTGGTAAGTGTAATATAAAAAAGTTTTATATGTGTCTGGGTTTCTAAGTGATAAGCAAATCCTTACTCCACCAAGCTGAGTGTTTCAACCACCCTCAACTGTCTGGTAATTTTTTAGAAAGGTTGTGAAATCTTAAATCTACATATTCTTTTCTTAATTTTAATTAATGTGATATCAGCACCATGGCTTATTCATGACAGACACAAGGTTATACGAACACACTTGTAATGGGCAAATTTATGATTGCATGACAAAAATTGCATGTCTTTAGAATCTGAGAGGAAACCAGACCCGCCGGAATAAACCCACATGGACAAGGGTTGGGCATGCAAACTGCACCAGGAATGCTTCGTCTTCAAGCTTTGTGAGGCAACTGCACTTATCACATGCACAAACGTCCAAGTTCACTTACTATCATGTTTTTTAGGAGGTAGGCAGAAACCTGACATCCCACAGGGAACAATGAGATGCTCAAACTAAAAGCAGAGATGCCTCCAGACATGAGATAAAAACCCATATTTATTTATTAATCATTTTAAACAAAGCTGTTATGGGACAAATATAAATATTACAATGAGCACTTGACCTAGGTTTGTCTCAGGCTGCATTATTACAAAGCATGGAATAGGCATACCAGTAGGATGTATTTTCACACAAATAATACTTGTTTTCCAACCATGGCTTGTTTCTAGCAGGGCAGAAAAAACTGTATTCAATATTGTTATCTAAGACTTATTTCATTCGATATGGCCAAATGTTCACTGCCATGCTTTCAACCAAAACAGCTTTTTTTTACGATTTCAGCTCATTTACCACGCAGTTATCTCATTAAAATAAGCCTTTCGACCTGGTAAATGATATAAACACCAAGCTGCTCGTGGGTAAGTCTACCTTGGCCATCAGCTACACTTTGCAGTTATAAACTGAAGACCACCTGTTTCTGTGCATTAATTGTCAGGAACTGTGTAACCCATTTGTCCTGAATCTCAGCAGGCAGCTACAATTTCAAAAGGTTTGCTCTTACAAGCCAACCGCAGCCACTACATGGCCAAAAATATGTAGACACCCTTATAATTAGTGATCTAACTTATTTCAGTCATACTTACTTCTAACAGATTTATAATATGAAACACACAGGCATGGATTCTCTGTAGACAAACAGTGGCAGTAGAAGGGGGTACACTGAACACCTCATTAACTCTCAATATGACAGTTTTATAGGCCTCCCCAAAAGTCAGCTCTTTCAGTTATTTCCTGCCCTGATCTCCTAACACAAAGTCCATAAAACATGGATTTCCAACTTTGATTACTGTATGTCCTGGCTGGTGTTCACAGAGTTCTGATCTTAACTCCATCAGGTGCCTTTAGACGAACTGAAATGGCAACAATGTGTCCAGATTTACTGTCCAACATCAGTGCCTGAAAGTACTGTCATGTTCCAGAATCTAGTGTAATCTAGTCTAGTTAAATGTCTGAGAGGGGTGGGGGATGCCACAAATCTTTGGATAGTGTATAGTAGTAATATCCATAAATAACACAGCTTTGGGCATATGTATGTCACAGGCTTCAGATTTGCCAGCGGGTGAATACTGCAGTTAAAGAAAGCCAATCGAATTCCAGTTATTTGTATGTGATGGACAAAACCTTGTTCTATGCTGTTAAATTACACTGACATCACTGGAAGTAGGCTGAATAATTTGGTAAGGATTTCAACTCCCAGTATCTGAATCTTTATCTCTGTTATCACTTCAGAGTACAGACAATATTTAAATAATGTTTGATTGTGTTTGGATAAAGGAGAAATATGTCATATAACTGTTGCTGTGAGTTTTGTTGAGCAACTAAGACTTCAACTAAAATCCATCCAATAGTGCAGCTGCAAATTCAGTATGTAAGGTGTTCAGTGATGTTGCACTAATAAACTTATACAAGAATTGTGTACTAACATCTTGTCAGAGTCACTACAGTGCTGGGAGAGACTTGCATCCCATTGAGTGTTTATTGGTGGTCCTACAGCTCAAATCACAAAAAGTTAGGACAATATGGAAAATGCAAAAAACCATGCAGAGTTTCTTACCTTTAGTTGGTCTTTTATTTTATTGCAGACCGTACAAAGCCAAGATATTTCATGTTTTATCTGGACAGCTTTATTTAATTTGGTAATAAACCAAATTGTGCAGTTCAGGCTAAAAGGGGCTTAATTTAATTTAATTCATTATAAAATACATGTCATATCAAACAGGTGATGTCAACAAGTGATCATAGTTATTATTTGCTACAAAAGTCATCTTTGGGCAGCAAAGACCTCCAGTTTGTCAACAAATGTGTGAGGAATCATTAAGATGTGTAAGACCAATATTCCTTAAAGACATATGGAAAGGGATTTGCTTATTTCAAACCTAATTCTTTGACTTATTTGGTATTGTCTTGTTGAAAAATGCTTGGACATCCATGGAAAGGATGAAAATGAAGACAGTATATGTTGGTCTCAATGAGCATCTCAACGAGCATGTCTTAATTAATGTTGACATTGGAGAAGTGTAATTGCCATTACTAAGGGGAACTGGCAATGCCATATCATGACAGACCCTGGCTTATGACCTTTTTTGTTAATAACAGTCTGGATTTCTTTAAGATTAATCTGGAATACTGATTCGTCTGACCAGTATATACGTTTTATATATGTTTTCTAAATGATGGTCCATCCCAGATGCCTTTGAGCCCAGTGAAGTCAATGCCACTTCTGAATATGGGACATGAGGCTGCTTTTTTGCACAGCAAATTAGGAAATATAGTGTTTTTTCATCATTTTCCATACTGTCCCAACTTTTTCTGATTTGGGATGTACATTAGTATTTTGCCTCTATGACTTGCTGACACTATGCTTTTAAACACAAGGTAGGTCTACCCCAACAAATCAACTAACCTGTGTATAATTTCTGTTTTCCTTTTTTAAGAATTAGAAGAGCCAAGCCTAGGAAACAGTTAACGGCTTTGATGACAATTATGTTAATGAACGCTCTGCAGTGTGCAATGCACTTAGCCTCTTATGCTCGTTAACCATCAGGACAATAAAATCCATCTCCTGCGACGCTGTATTGTATATGGAGTACATTGCCAGTTGAAATTATTTAAAATTTTCTTCAGTAATTTTCCAGAAATGCAATGGATAATTCCACAAGCCTCCATTTCATCATCCCTGCAGTGTAATTCCCGAGACAAAACAAGCACTCTATAAACATGACGCAGTTATTCCACTGCATTGTAGAAGCCTCTCAGTAATTGTTCTGTACTCTTTAGTTCTCTTTATCGTGCCATTGAGGTGTCAGAGTGAATAATAGTTAAGTCTGAGTCACACGATGCACTGTCCTGCCTCTTTGCATGCCCGCGATAGTAAACAATTTTCTTTGGGAGGAAACATGACATAATTGTACAGTTCATCAACATTTCTGGAGTTAGAATCTTTACATACTAGTTTTCCCATCTACTTCATATAAATTAAGTTCCTCCGGTGTTCATTCACTCTCCTCACACTTTGGCCTTATCTTCATCTCTGTAAATTTAAGCGAGTACTGCCAGCCTGTCCACGAAGACCATTCTATGCCATCAGCGTAGGATGAATGCTGACCGCGCAGGTACTGTCCGTTCAGGTTGGACATGTGGCAGTTCCGGTACCACCAGGCTCCTTGGTAAAAAGATGCACAGTTGTTTTCTGAATGGTCGTTGTCCATGTCCTTTGTGGTGAACTTCATACCATTGTGTTTAAGCAAGGAGTCACCTATAGAGAAAGAAAGATGCGGGGAAAATACTTTTTAAAAATAAATTTCGTGTTAATTAATACAAAACAGCTAAATGTACCTGTTATTGAGTTTAAAATTATGCTTAAAAAACCCAAACATGTAGATGGCAGAGGGTGTCAGCCTTTAGTCATTTAAAATTGTTTTAAACATGGCTTTCCAAAGACCTTTGATTACTTAAAAAAACATTGAAATTTCATATACCTGCTATATGATTACACTAAGAATTTGTACACTATAAAATGTATAGGAAAAGAATGGGTACATGGTGTGGTTTTGAAGAACAGGTCATGGTTGGACTAGTGAAAGGAAGCAAAGAGAATTAACAGAATTAAGGGAAGCATAGAATATAATACTGTAGCATTAAAGGAAAGGACATAATTGCAAAGGATAAAAAAGAGTGGAAAGAAGAGAATACAAGATAATAGAAAAATAAATTAAGCCCTAGATAAAATACAGAGAAGGGCAAAACAAAGGAATAGATTAATGAAGGTGGTACAAATGGGTTTAAAGAAAAGGTCATAATAGTTTAGAAAAGGTATATGAGGGAAGGAAACAGAATGGAAAGTAACAACATAGGAAATAGGGAGGACAATATAGTAGAAGGTAGAGGAGGGTATGCAGGTAGGAAATAAAATGGTAGGATAGGGTTTGGACAGGAATAACCTAGGGAATACAGAGACGTGGAATTATTGGAGTGATAGTGTTTTGATGTTGAAGGGAATGACGGGAAAGAAGAACAAGGCCTGGGAATATCAAATTGTATAATAATAAAAAATGGTGGACTCCATTTAAGCTGTAGAAACAGTGGATCAGTGGAAACTGATCAGTGGAAACAGGATGCACCTGAGCTCAATTTTGAGCTTCATGGCGAAGGCTGTGAATACTTACGTAAATGTGATTTCTTAGTTTTTTATTTTTATTACATTTTCAGAACTCTTAAAAAAACTTTTTTCACATGGTCATAATGGGGTATTTTGTGTAGAATTTTGGGGAAAGAGATTAATTTATTACAATGTGGAATAAGGCTGTAACATAACAAAATGTGTAAAAAGTGAAGCGCTGTGAATACTTTCCGGATGCACTGTAAAATAAGGAATAATATGGAAAGACAGGGACGAAAATAAAGTAAAATGTTTGCAAAGAAAAGGGTTAAGGGAGCTATTTGGTTAATGTGTCATTATTAAGTAGTGTCATGAACTGATGTAAAGTTCAAACTAATTAATTTGAATATTATAGCACACTGATTACAAGCAGGAATCACATTAGAGCTTTTATTGAAACTACTAATACAATCTATATCATAAAGCATTTGCCATATATCATAAATCTCAATCATTACTGTGCTCTTTAGTGCATTGTTCAGTGTGTTTAAAATTGCTTGTTTGAAATTTTAGCTGCACCTCTGCTGGAAATGAAGATGTTTTAATGCCTGAAGTGAAGAATGAGCAAAATGAGTTTTTACATTTCAGTGAATATTTGTGAGAAAACTATATTTGAAAACCGGTCGTCCTATTTAAAATAGTATACATTAATCAAATGAAAATGGAGCCCATTGAGCATTTTGTTTCCAGACCAGTGGTGATAGCATAGTCCTTTATCTTGGAGAGAATTACAGAGTTATATGTTTTCTCTCTGGGGATGTCATCATTCTTTGCATACTTTACATTAAAAACCTGCCAGGGAAGTTTCTGCCGAAGATGAGTATTGGTATATCAAATCATAATATTAGAACACTCGTTCTACATGTACACTCAATTACTTGTAAGTCAGTTATATTTCAAAATCAATTATCTTGGCAGAAAAGGTATCAAAGCTGCAGCACTTCAATGACTGAGTAAAACATCTCAGTCATTGTGAGCTGGAAATTCAAATTTGCTGTCTGGGGACCTACCACTGAAAGCAATATTAGTCATTAAGACTGCATAATCGAAAGCAGACCCACAGTGACTACAACTTCACAGGAAGATACCAAGAGCATTATCAGGAATTCATATTCACATTTTTAGCATTTAGCCCACGCCTTTATCCAGAGACTTGCTTTGTTGTCTGCCTAAATCTCCCTATGCTAGAAAAAATGTAAGCATAAAGCCAAGCGTATGCATGTATATTAATATAGGTATGCACTGTTTAATGTCCACATTACCTTCTGTGAAATGTGAAGTGGACGTTGACTACTGTAGTCAAATAGTCTTTTCAGGCTACTGTAATGTATATAAAAGGGGTATTTTCAGAAGGAAACTAAATGCAAATGACATGCAATTGCATAGAGATATTTCAGAAAACATTAGTGGAACACTACCATCTATGCAGCATCCTTAATGTTACCCCAAAACCCAAAAGGATGGTATGATGGACCTGATACTGTTTTGTTGGTATTACAAACAACATATAAAATCAGTCAGATGAAACAGACTCAATAAGTGAATGTGAGTCAGTTTATATGGTTATAAATTAAAGATAATGTAGAGATCATTTGGGACAAACAAAGCAGAACTGCATATAATAGAACTGGCATGTAGTTATGAATACCATTCCCAATTGATACAACTATGTAATGGAAAATCAGTTAAGAGACAGATTTGGATTTTTTATTCTAATTATTTATACTTTTCAAAACCTTTTACAGTTTAGGTAAACAAACACTGATTTAATGGATGTTAAACAGTGCATACATGTGTATCCTTAAGAATATGGAATTAGTCTTAATAAAAGATGCCTCCAGTCTTTGCTTTGAGGGGCGGGTCCATTGGAACCATGATTGAGGGTTAAAGGGTTGAGTGTGATTTGATTAAGTCCGTATTAGCAATGTCAATATTAAAACACAATTTGCATATTTTTGTTTTGAAGTGTCATTCCTATTAGCGTTGATAAAGTTCTCAAGATATTTGCCTGCTAGTGTTTTATTGAAGCTTCTTCTAGCCAAAATGTTGCCCCATCCTACTGCATAAAGTACCGTTTTTGATCTGATTGGTATATGCAAAGCTATAAATACAGCAGTCATGTGGACCACAAAGGTTTCTGGAAAAACAATTACACAACACTGCCAGTGGCCTTGTGCAATGTCAACAATTTCCCTTTTTATTGCTGATGGCTAGACAAGTCTTGCTTTTGTTCACTATGCTGTCATTAAGTTGTCAAAGTCATAATTCTTTTCACACAATAAATGCATCCTAATCTAACTTGTCTCTTTACTGTTCTTTTACAGAATAGATTACTCACATGCACATTACTTACAAATCATATGCTTTTCCAGATTTTACAATAGTCCAGACACCATGTTCGTTTCGAGTGAAATCCAAGTAATAAGGTCATAATTAAGCCCTTTGTTTGGATAAAGTAGATACTATGCAGATTTCGTCCCTAGTGGATTACATCTGAGCCAGGCATAGTAGCTCTTAGCCAGTATGCAACTGCACCAGCAATACAAAATAATGGTTTAATTCTGTAATAAGATGTATTAATTTTGTCTTGGTTTGACAGTTTTGAGGACTGATAATATATGCAGTTTTATACAAACGTTTGGACACTCAGGATTTGTTGATTTTAAGAATTAAAAGAAAACACCCATGTGATGTTGCTGCAATTTGTTAGAAAACAAACAGAACTCAGAACATCCAAATTCAAGAACCAGTGTAGCCTTCTGGCATCACACAGGCATGATTGGTCATAACTGAGGAAGCAATGGGCTAAATGGGGGACATAAGTACATAATACTGCAACAGTAATCCATGCTGGATCCTGTGATCAGCAACCCATCCAGAGTGCACTTCCATCTTGGCCTAATGAATTTATAAATAGGCTCGATATCCCCAAAAACCTTGACCGGGATCAATGGAGTTTAACCTCTGTTTGGAAAACTGAGTGGCTCCAACAGATTACACCAGATACTTTATGCATGGATCAGGATTTCAGCATCCTGGACCATTTTAGATCCTGCTCAAGATTATCAGGTATTTGGAGTCTATCCAAAAATTCACTATAAAACACAATCTGGATGAGTAGCTAGCTCATCACAGGTACCAGCATGGGTTTTTGTTTCAGTAATAGGTGATAATCCCACAATCCTACATTTATTCCCTTACACTTGCCCAGTTATGCCCATGTGATGCCTTGCTGGAAGAAAACATAAGGACACATAAATTATGTACTTTCAGAAAGTTGCCCATATGTTTGCATAGAACTGTATAAAACTAACTGTCTTTAATTTTAAGCAAGAAACAGTGATTCCCAACCTGTAGCCAATAATAGCCACAAAGGCACATTATTACTCTGGGCTCTCAGAATGCTAAATTAAGGTTTCATGTCTTTCCAGCTCAGTTTCTGCATCTAGACATGCTCATTTCCTCTATCCAGTCACTGGTTCTGAATCATATCACAGGAACACTGGGTGCAAGGCAGCAGG
>JAUZSV010436308.1:0-10060 GCA_034780495.1 Parotocinclus cesarpintoi | reverse complement strand
GATTAATTTAATACAATTTGGAATAAGGCTGTAACGTAACAAAATGTGGAAAAAGTAAAGCGCTGTGAATACTTTCCTGATGCACTGTAATTTGTATTACCCAAAAGAGGATGGGTTTCCCTTCTGAGTCTGGTTCCTCTCAAGGTTTCTTCCTCTTAATCTTGGGGAGTTTTTCCCTTCCACTGTCGCCATTGGCTTGCTCATTAGGGAATTCATTTGTGTATATATTAATGTAAAGCTGCTTTGTGACAATGTCTATTGTAAAAAGAGCTCTACAAATAAAATTGAATTGAATTGCTCTAAAATCTCAATGTACTTTTCTGCATTAATGCTGCCATCACAGAAGTGTAAATGACCTTTGTCAAGGGCACCAATACAGCCCCATAACAGGGCAAACCCTGGCTTTAAAACTGCTCATAACATCATAAGATCTGGATAAGATCTGGAATACCGATTTATCTGACCACAATACATGTTTACCCTGTGTGATGATCCCTCCTAGATGCCTCTGAACCCACAGAATACAGGTTAACACAAGGCTTCTTTTTTGTGCAGTAAAGTTTTAGGTGGCATTTGTGTATGTAACTCTGTATTGTAGTTCTTAACTTAAGAGTGCCAAATGTGGTTCTTTTAGCTACTGCTGGATGGCGGCTCTTGATGCAGCGTCGTCGGAAGGATCCGAGTGGGGATCGCTCTTGCCCTTTACACCCGGTAGTTTAACTGTTTATTACACTGCTAACAAAATATTTTGAAGAGGATCTGACAAGAACTGCTGGACAGTCTAATCCTGTCCATGCCCCATCACTGTCAGTGTGTTTTAACACTCTTGGGTGACCACACACCCTACTGAACAGTCAATATGGTGCACTCTCACCCAGTTTGACAACTTTCTTTGACTTTTCATTTATTTTTTGATTATCTTGTTTAATGAAATAAAATCAAATGCTTCTTCTCGCTTATTATTCGCTTCACATTCATTTTGAAATATCCCCTCATTTTTGTGAGCAGTGTTTTTCAATCACTTTATGATATTATGCACTTCTACACAAAGAATCAGGCATTTGTGGATACTGTTTTTGTACAAATCATGAATTCTGGTTAAAATCAAATCATTACTTTCCCTAAATTGCCCTGATCCAATTTTTGGAATGTGTTACAGGTCTGATTGCTGAAATGGATGTTTAGACCAGACTTTTTTATTGTTTGTTTCACGGTCCTGCTGACGATCATAAGAATAAAATAAATATATATATATATTTTTGGGTATTTCTCGGATCCGCCGCACCAATGGTTGAAATAAATAAAAAAAAAACCTTTATTTTTTTTTTTTTTTAGCTTTTTCCTCCCTCCGTTGGAAGGCCAACGGTTTTCTTCTGTTCATTTAATTTTTTCCCCAGATTCACTTTAATTTAATTGTAAGTTAACTAAATTTTAATTTAAAATAAAAATTTATTTTTATTTAAAGTTAAATAAATTTTAACTTTAAATAAAAATTTATTTTGATTTCTTCCTCCTTGCTTGTGTATTGATTCCACATAGTCCTCGAGAAATTGAAAAGTGCTAAAAAATAAAGATTTATTTTTATTTTTTTCCCCTCCTCAATAGATTATTAAGTAGGGACATCCGAGTAACAAACAATTAAAAAGTCTGGCCTTATTAACAAATGACATGAAGTTGATGAGAAGTAATAATTTAGGTTCACACAGTTTGCAATGAAATAAATATCCTTAATTGTAAGGAACACTGGGTTATTTTAAAAGAGCATTTTCCATAATGTCTCAACTTTCTGATTTGGGGTTGTACACTAAAGGGATCTACAATGAATGAACAGTGATTACAGACAGAACATACAATAACTGCTATCTATAAGACAAAGTACATTTAACAGTCATCTGATCAGGAGTAAGTGGAAAGATGGAAGAACGGCACCATTGTGTAAGAGCTGTTTTAAGATGTTTTAAGAACATTCACGTTTTTAAATGACAAGTGGAAAGTATTAAGGGAAACCAACCAACATCAAACCAACCAAGACCAGAGGAGGCTTCAGGAAGAGCGTAGGAGGTGCACTGTTGCAAGAATTCCACAGGCCAGTGAGGTTACTAAAGGGATGATCCTGCCACTGGAGAAAAGGAGGGGGGTTGGTCCCCTGAGAGATGAAACAGGGGGAGAAGAAGAGACGTATCTCGGGGACCGAGGAAAGTTGTCAAATTCATAGTATTAGATTTTGTAGGTCTGGGTGCAAACTTGAAATGAAAAGAAAAAAAAAAGTGACGTGTTTGGGGTTAGCAGTTTAAAGCAGGATGGAAACAAAGGTCAGTAAATAAACAAGAATGATGGCAACTGACATGTTGACATATTGAATGAAAGTCGGGTTTGTCCTTGTCACCCTAGCAACCATAAGTGAAATGAACGAGCAGAAGCATTCCGTGGTGTTATTTGATAACAGTCAAATCATGCCTTGTAGTCATGACATGCCTCAGGCAATCAAAGCGCAGTCACAGATACCAGCAGAACCAAGGTGGTCAGCAGTGTTTACCCCAATTTCTCGTTGTTAGTCTTACTCCAGAACTCATGCCCTGTCACAGTTCTCTACACATACACACTCTTAATAAATGCTCTCAGTGTGTGAAGCTACATGCGTGTGCCGTTGGCTCAGTGGACCAGCGGTCCTATGATAAGACTACCTGTCGAAACTGTCTCTGTGAGTCCTGTAGCTTTTGCTGTTTTGTTGCTTTCTCTCTGTCTGTGGTGCCCGGCTGCTGCCTGGCCTTGGCAGACATGGGCACTGGCATCCGACTAGTAGGAGAGGCCATGCTGGCATTCTGTAAGGGGGATTCAAATCAAACAGGAGAAACGGGAATAAAAATAAAGGAATACAAGTGTACAACAGGAGGGCAATACAGAGACAACGGCTACACCAAACCGGCATCAAGGAGTACTGTGCAAAAGTCTCAGCCCACCATTAGATTAGATACAAAACTGTTTTAGCAATGGTACAATGAACAAATATATTTATTTATCAGGTTCTGTGTGTGGATACAACCAGAAAACGCAGGAACATCGGCTCATGCATTCTTGTTTATTATGCCTTCAAATGCATTGCATTTTTTTTTAACAACAGAGGGCGCAATAATACGTCATACTCACAGAGGCATGCATTACTTTATCAATGAGATTCCTACTTTGTTTTAATCGAGGAATAAAGATTATGTTTCTTTAAATTGTTATTGTTTCTTTTAATTGTTATAATGCCTTTGAATGCATTGCATTTTTTAACAATAGAGGGCGCAATAATATGTCATACTCACAGAGGCATGCATTACTTTATCAATGAGATTCCTACTTTGTTTTAATCGGGGACTAAAGATTCAGTTTCTTTAAGTTGTTATTGATTTATTGATTGATTTAACAACAGAGCATTTTGCTAACAATTTGAAAGTTTCTAGTAATTTCTTTTAATTGTAGGGGGTTGCAATGAAAAGAAATGATACATACAAGTTACTTAGTTTGACAATACTTTATTTTACTATACCTATAGAATATAGTTACTAAATTTAATAAAAGTTGCGAGCGTATTGTTTTTGCATTCTTTACAGTTCAGAAACAAAAAAGCAATGTTTTTTATCGTATGTCAAATTGGTAATTGTGAGTCACATTCTGACCGCAGCATCGTGATTCAAATCAAACTGTGAGCAAAGTGCACTGTTATAGGCAAATAAATCAAACCCTCATCTTTTAAAGGCTGGGAAGTGGCTGGCTCTTACACTTGAGCAAGAACAACAGCTGGCAGGGGAGCAAGGTCGACCCTTCTGCAATATGAAAAAGCTGGATCTTTTTAGGTCTTTTTGGGAGGGTAGCAACCAAGAAATCACTTTGGTTGAGGGGAACGTTGAAAAGCATATGCAAAGATTGGAATAAACGTCAGTGGAACAGAGTGCTATAAAAGTTTTTGTTGTCACCAATATGTTATACATGATCAATATACCATTGCGAAAAAAACAGATCTAATGGTGGACTAAAACTTTTGCAAAGTACAGCATAACATTTAAGTGCATATATACATTGGAGTGACAAAGATGCATGCAAACCAACCCTCAACACCAGTGAAAAATCGTTTTGTGCTCATACCATCGGGTGGATTTTGAGGAAAAAAACCCTGACAAACAAGTGATTTTTGGACTGTGAGTGTCTGGCTGCATTAACCCCGAGTAAGAAACTCATCCGTAAATACATGAAGGCAGTGGTGTAGGAGCTAATAAAATCACCCGTGAAACACCAGACCAGACAAAAACATACACCATAAATACACATAGGGTTAAAAAGCTAAGATCCCGAAATCAGTACCCAAACCAGAAGAGGGGGTTAGGGATCTGTGCAAGTCACTGGTTAGATGGGGATTGCTGTAGGAATAGGATGGAGAAACCCACAGTCTTCATTAGACAGGTGGGCAGAGCTATAAATAGACCTGCTGAGGAGCTGCCGGAGCGACGGAGACACCCGTTGTGGGGATGACGGCAGGCCGAGGAAGGAGCTGTGGCTTGGGTTTCTTTCGAAGGCTAGGGCGCTTGCTGGAGCTGGAAGGTTTCTGAACCAAAGTCTTCGTTGGACTGACTTTGGCTTCTGCACCCTGGCTCTCTTTAGTTTTAGACTGCTAAGGGACCTGTGGGTCCTCAGAAGGTCTTGGTCCCATTTCGTTAATGGTGGTTTCAAGCTGTCTGATAGTCTGTTCGAGGCTATCAAGCGTTTTGTAAGTGTTCTTGCGGATCTCTTCCGTCCGCCCGTGTGTTTCCTGAGTGACCGACTCTGATTTTACAGGCTCCTGCTTCGAGGAAATTTCAAACCTCTTAGTCTCTTTGTGTTGTTTAATCGAACCATCCGACTCCTCCTCATCTTCGTAAACTACCACTTGTAAGGTTTTCTTGCCTCCTTTGGTTCCACTGCGGATGGCTTGGGTCAGGGCTGCCAGCTGCTTCTTGGGGAATTTAAATTTGGATTTCTTCTTAACGTCATGTTTGCCGTCCTCTGTTAGAATCCCCCGTTCTGCCACCAATGACGAAGACCGAATGGAATGCGATACGCTTTCTGGCTTCTGAGAAATGTTCTTATCCCCTTCTTGCTTTGCTCGTTGTCCTCCATTTCGTACCTCATCCTCTTCGTTTTCCTCACTTTCCTCCTCTATTCTTTCTTCAGCCAGCATCCTCTCCAGTTCCTCTTCGCACTCAAAGATTGTTGAGAGGCGTTTGTAGGCTGAGCGGATGTCCATGGGCTCGTCGAAAATGATGATGACAGGCTTTTTACAAAATCCACTGCCTTCAGCGTCAACCGGACCATTGCTGCTAGAAACGCTTCCAGAATTCGAGTCATTGAAACGTTTAGCCTGTGGCCTGTTGCCGACAGTCACGGTTTGCACATTTCCTTTCTTGGCATTAACAAGCTCTTGGTATTCACCATTGGACAAAGCCTGGACTTTGGTGTTGGTTATCATGAAGGCAATGTTATCAGGAGGAGGAGGAGGAGGAGGCTCTTCTCCCGGCAAGTCAGGACTTAGAAAAGTCTCACTGTCATCCTCCACTTCTTTATACATTCTCTCCCTAATCTCGGGGGAGCTAAGCACTGGTTTCGGGTTCTGT
Source organism: Parotocinclus cesarpintoi (assembly GCA_034780495.1). Lineage (NCBI taxonomy): Eukaryota > Metazoa > Chordata > Actinopteri > Siluriformes > Loricariidae > Parotocinclus > Parotocinclus cesarpintoi. Next base: position 4,430 of record JAUZSV010436308.1, on the reverse strand, counting down.
TCACTAGAGTTTCCAGTTGCCTGGGAATAACTCAAGTCACCCAGTGAGACTGGTGAACAGATTGCTGTTGGTGACTCCACTTGTTCCTGTATACTAACTTGCACCTGTGGAATCTTAACCACTTGGACTTTGCCCTGTGTCGGGCTACCTAGGACTTCTGTTGGAGGTTGGGCTTTTGACTTCAGTGAGCTTGATCGAGTCAAAGGTTTATTTGGCAGATTGCTAGAAAGGCTGCAAACGTTGCCCGGGCCTTTGTTTGGGATAACAGACGGGCCATTTGTTGATACCTGCGGCTGGTTTTGGGATTTTTCAGAAGCATTGACATGTGACACCTGTGATGCGGATGAATGAGGAGGGGTTCTATGGTCAGTCGAGTCCTCGGGCCGCTCCTTGGCGATCTGTGCCGTGACATAGTAGATGACCTTTAAGGTTTCAAAGTTGAAAAAAGAGGGAATGGAAAAGTATTAATTGGCATAAAGTGAACTGATAAATAAATTGAAATAATAAAATACTGGATATACACTAGGCAGACAAACATTTGTGGACACCCATTCTGATTATTAAGATCTGATATTTCACTAATTTGTAACACTGTAGAACTGTAGAAAATTTATAATACAGTAGAACTTTCAGAAGTCTGCTCGAACCACAATTTGTTTGAAGTCTGAATCAAATTTCCAAAGTAATGCAAACAGGATCAAATCGTTCTCCACTCCCGAAATGATGTCATGTTTTACACCTATAGTCATGTGTAATTAATTATTCAAAGCATAGAGAATAAAGCAAAGAAATGTAATAGAATAGATAATATCAATAACGTGGAAAGAGTTGAACTTAACTAATTTAGATTCTGATACCACCATTGCATATCAAGTTGTGTATTATGAAGAACTGTGTGAAGGTAGTGAACAAAAATGCAGAAGTCAGCATATCAAAACCCATTATCTTCCGCTTAATCCACACAGAGTAGCGGGCTAACCTGTGCCCACCCGGGAACTTTTGGCCCAAGGACAAGAACAGCCCTAGACGGGACACCAATCCATCGTAGGGCACACACACTATGGGCCACTTTAGAGACACCAGTTAACCTAACATCCATGTCTTTTGTTAGGGTTTCTACCTTCGCCCCGGAGTGTTTGGCCGTCCTTGTTGGTCGTCATTACAGAGCGTTTAAGCGTTGTGCTCTTTTGAGCCTCACTCTGGTCGGCTGCCCCATTGAAATGAGACACGCCCTGGCTAGAGTGACCACCGGGCTGCACGTTTGAATAATATGCGCCCCGGCATAGCTTCCCGGTGCTCCGGTGCCCTTTGCGCTCTCTTGAGACTCACTCTAGTCGGCAGCCTGCTGGAAATGAGACACGCCCCAGCTAAAGTGGTCACCTGGCTGCACATTTGAATTATACGCACCCTGGCATGGCTTACCCGTGCTACATTCGCATTTGAGCTCACCTTCGCCCTCTGGCGATCGCACTACCCCCGTGCCTCGTCACTTGGGAGACGTCCCAAATCGTGCGTTCTGCACCCTTGCCCCATTGGCGCTTCGGTGACCTTTCGCAATCGGATCGTGCGCTGCTCCCAGTCAGGACGCAACACAGCGGCCTGCCCTTTCATCCTTTTGTTTTTTTTGTGTTCAGGAGCCTTATGCTCCGCTCTTAATCCTTTTTCAGTTTTTCTATATCATTTCCCCATTATTATTATACGTCGTGGGATATGTCTATCCCGCATACCTGGGTCCTACCAAAAACCACCACATCTCGTAACCTCTTTGGGCTGTGGGAGGAAACCCATATAGACACAGGGAAGACATGCAGACTCCACACTGAAAGGAGCCAGGCCGTTCCACCCAGGGATTGAACCCAGGACATTCTTGCGGTGAGGCACTATTCTACATATGCATATATTTTGCATATGTATTTGTTTTTGTGGGACGATTTTTTAGTGGAGTTTTTAATGTATGTACTGTTTGACTGAAGAAGCATTCTCAATGTTAAGGTTCCACTGTACATAAAGTAGGCATTTCTGCTTCCCCTTACAGTGGCAGTATAATGGGTTGAGCCAATACCCAGTAACTCTCAGTATCTAGTCCATACAGGATGCCAACTTTGATTGGGAACTTGGCTGACTTGCACCGAACCTTGGCCTCAACCACCTTTAAAATGCACGGGGACGCCAAATGAGCTTATTGTCTAACATCAGAAGGCAACCTCACAGACAAATCTAGTGGAAACCCTTTTAGAACAACAAAGCAGCAAATGTCCACACTAAAACTCCATACTAATACCATGTTTTAGAGTTAATATTTTGGGTATCCACACATTTTTGTCTAAAAAGTGTATATTTTATTTGTACTGACACGTAAATGGCTGTAATTAAAGCTGCTTACCCCCGGACTTTTACGGACCGTGTTGTTGCCAGTTTCCTCCGTAACCAGACCTTTGTTTTCTTGGGTTTCTGTATTGTGCTAGAACAGTATTTAAAGAACAACATCACTGCTTTCAAGTGTTCCTTTGCTGAATTCTTTACCATGAGATTTAGAAGGTTTTTTTTCCAGAGCGAGACCTAAGATTGAATTGTCATATTATACGCCACCAGTCAAAAGTTTGGTGCATGCCTATGATGCAGACGTTGTTACGTTTCTTTCTTTTTTTCTTGCTTTCTTTCCCTGTTTCTCTCACCATTGCGTCACCCTCTTCTACTTCCAACTGTTTGACATGAGCCTCAAGAGTTTAGGAATTGAGTCTGAGTTGAGTCAAAGTCTGTAGTACAGTACATGATTCTGGGTAGAGTCTTAAGAGTGCGAGTCAATGCATCAAGTCTCTAGAAATGAGTCTGAGATGAGTCTCAAGTCTTTAGCATTTGAGTCTGAATTGAGTCTCTAGCATTTGAATCTGTCAAATCTCTAGTGTTTGAGTCAAGTCCTGAGATGTGTTTTAAGTCTCTAGCAGTCGACTCTGAGCCGAGTCTCTAGAGCATCAAGAGTATCAAGTCTCTAGTATTTGAGTCCGAGTCGAGTGTCTAGTATGTGAGTCAAAGTCGAGTCTTGAGTTTCTAACGTGCAAGACCGTCGAGTCTGTAGCATTCGAGTCTGAGCTGAGTCTTTAGAACATGAATCTGAGTATCAAATCTGTAGCATTTGAGTCCGAGTCGAGTCTCTAGTGTTCGAGTCGAGTCTCTAGTATTTGAGTCTGAATCGAGTTTATAGTGTTCGAGTTGAGTCTCTAATTCGAGTTGAATCTTGAGTTTCTAACGTGCAAGACCGTCGAGAATGTAGCATTTGAGTCTGAGTCGAGTCTCTAGAACATAAATCCAAGTCAAGTCTAGAGCATCAAGTATGAGTCTGAGATGAGCTCCAGGTCTCTAGCAAACCAGTCGGATTTCAGTCTGTAGCATATGGGTCCAGTCGAGTCTACTGTCTCTAGAGTGTGAGTCAAGTCAAGTGGAGAATTTAAGATTTTCAACTACAGCATTCATTTTATCTGAACTATTTCATGAAGACTCCTGGACAGAGTTTTTTTTTTAAACGGTTCCTGCCAGTCCTGAGTCATCAATCAGTAAATTAGAGACTTCAGTGCAGAGTCTGGTTTTGGTTAATTGTAAACAACAAACTCTCGACTGGTGGTGTATGCCAAAACAGGCTGTTTAGTAAATAAAATACATACTCAAAATAAAATCACATAATAAATTGCAAATGATCTAAATATTCAGAGTAAAACTAAGGGTAGTGACAGTGAGCAAAAACGAGATAAAGCTGGTTTTAAACACACATAGAAATCAGAGGATCTGTAACCAAGCTGAAAGGCAGAAAAAGGGAAAGGACAGCCATTCTGCAGATGAGTTTAGAAAAGTTCATGCAACAAGATAAGATCTGCGGATTACTTGCGCAAACCTATTTGAACCAAGTTCTACATTCAGGGGTGGGTTTTGCGAACCGTTCGTAACGCTAACACTTTGTAACCTGGCATTTAGGAGCATTTGTAACTTACGAGTGTTTCCAAAAACCCCTCGTAAGTAACATTCATACATTTGAGAGTACAGTTGAATCCGGTTAATGGGACCACATCGGGACACAATCGTTTTGGTCCTAATAACCATCTGGTTAAACAAACATGCCCTATGTTACAAGACGGGACGTGCTATGTAACATATTACATGTTTATTAAACTTTTATTGTGCGCATTACACGTATAGCGAACGTACAAACAAGAACTACTGTTGCTTACGAACTTTGTTCATTAAAAAATAAATTAGCAAAATTTTTTTTTCGAAATGATCTACAACACAATGTATAGATACTCAGCATGCGGAGCATAATACTGTAAAAAACAAGTTCTAACTAAATTCCAGTCAACGTTCGAAGAACTTATCCAGTGTGATCTGACGCGTTCTCTTGACGGACTGCACTTGAACAAAATCAAGAAAGTGGTGGGCGT
>JAUZSV010436297.1:0-10060 GCA_034780495.1 Parotocinclus cesarpintoi | reverse complement strand
CTTTAAATTGTGGAAGGAAACAGGAAACTCAGAGTAAACCCACACAAGCACAGGCGAGGACATTCAGACTCCAAACAGAAAGGACCCAGGCCGCTCCACCCTGGGATTAAACATAGAACCTTCTTGCTATGAGGTGACAGGGCTGGGCTGGGTTTGATGTGTGTACTGAAATCTTGAGCCTCTTCCTATGTTTTGCAATAAATATGGCAATATAAAATGCACGAAATACTTTACTTGCTCTGACACTAGCTATAGTTGGGTGCTTTGTAAAACTGAAAAGCAAATATTATTCCTGCACTGATTTATTAACAGTTATCATATGCAAAACATGCACAAAATTGAAAACCCCAGGCAAAAAAACTATAATTGTCACAGTTCCATCTGGGAGTCCTATGCACAAAGCATCGTCAATTTCAACTACCTGGGATTACAGGAGGACGAGAACAGCTGAAGTGCTATATTTATGTATTTTTACATACGTGTATAACATACAGGGCCAATGCAAAATACAAAGCCAATAAAAATTTTAAAGATTCATTTAGCCACACAGGCCAGGACTGAAATACAATGTTTAACTCTGACTTAGTGCAGATATGGATATGTCACAAACAAAAAACATGTATTTGAGTACATGTTGATTAAACCATATCACAGTGCATGTTCCCATTTGTTGCTCATTGACTAGTGTTACAATAACACTAGAGGGAGGGAGGGAGGGAGGGAGGGGGAGAGAGAGAGAGAGAGAGAGAGAGAGAGAGAGAGAGAGACGTTTCCCAGTACCAGCCCGTAAGGCATGTGAGTAAATCCTGAACTCCCGTTCGCTGAGTTGCGCGCTTGAAAACGGCCAACACGGAACCGTTAGCAGTCGCGCGCCCTGAAGATGCTTCCAAACAGTTCCGAAGAATTCGAATTGATCGCGAACGGGTTGTAGGAGCGTCGAGAACCGAATTAAAAAGTTATTGAAACATCTAAGGACGGCGGACATGATGACTATGTTCTAAACGAACCGGTGATGAAGTCGGTAACGCGGAGCAGGAGACGGCGCCCCTTTGCGCGTCTCTGCTTCGGTGGCTTCGGGCTGCTCGCGCTCTTCTGCCTCGCGCGCCTTCAACACCTGACAGGTAACACACAGACAGAGATAAATTACTTTTTTTTTACTTTTAGACAAAATTGCAACGTCTAATCCTGTTTAGAGAGTAAATAAATAAAAGCAAATGAACGCTAAAGGCTGTTCGCTCCATCATATCGATGATACAATGTTACCTCGTGCCTAATAACGCAACATAGTCAATAAACAATGTTTAAATAGAATACTGTGATAAATAAATATTTTAAGGAAATATCAGAAATAAACATGTAAACTCAAGTGTAAAATACTGTTTGACTGCATATTTGTACAGATTCCACACAATTTATTTTGTAACAACACCTCAGTGTGAAGTCCCAACACCTGAAACAACAATCTCAGTCTGAAAAGCTGGAGAAAACCTTCATATGCCTGGTCTGGCATGGAATATTAATTAATGTAAGAAATTTCATTTAAGAAAGGCCAAATGAGTGGGGGATCAAGTGGGATAAAGGTTGGCAATATAGAAAATAATATTCACGTTTGAGTGTTTTTGGCCGCTGAATTCTCAAACAAAGAAATTTTCCTGCCAACAAAATCTACCTTCACAAAGGAAGAGCAATAACAGAGAACATTTTGGCTACTACCTGTTTACCTAAATCTTTTTGGGCAGTCCGGTGTTAGGGCGGTCAAATCACACACTTCAGAGATACTCTTTCTATCCTGACCTTGAATTCCATATATGTGGTGTTTGCATGTCCTCCTTGTGTCTGTGTAGGGTTTTCCTGGGTGGTCCAGGTTTCTTTCAGAACCAAAAGACATGGGATAGGTCATTTGGCCATTCTAAATTGGCCTGGTGTAAATGTGACTAACCAATTTCGACATAACCATGCTCCTTTCACAATTAGCCACTGATAAAAAACTGTAAATTAAATAAAGCCCAAGCCAAGTGTTTGTGGTAGTGAAAGTGCAATTTTGAATGTCTTTACTATTATTTGATAGATTATTTGGTTAACAATTGTTGTTTCTGTCATGTCAATTGTGTAAAATCCAAACATAGTCCGTATAACTGATGTTAAGTATTGTTAATATTGTTTGTTTGGTTATTTGCTTGGTAATTGTTGTTACCAACAAAACAATGAAGGTATGTATTCCAAGGACACACCCACTTTGGACTTTGAGGTTTAATTGTGTTTTTTTAAACACATTCTATATAAAAATGCAGCATCTGTTTGGTAAATACCTTTGGATGCCATGCCATCTTTTTTAATGCACCCTCACGTAAAGTGGTATTTTTTATTAACCAGTTTTCATCTAAAAATGGCTTTGAATGTAGGTGTGTTTACTGTCTAAATAGTTCACTACACTGCTCACAAAATTTGGGCATATTTCAAAGTGAATATAAAGAGAATCCAACAAGAACTGCTGGACAATCTGATCCTGTCCATGCTCAATCACTGTTGGTGTGTTTTGACAGTCTTGGGTGATCATACACCCTACTGAACAGTCAATGTGGGGGCACTCTCATCCAATTTAACATGATCCTGCTCACCCACATGAATATATCACTTGCTTTGAGTTTGTATCTCATTTGTGTAATCAAGCTTTCTTTGAATTTTTATTTGCTTTTCTGATGATCTTGTTTAATGAAATAAAACAAAATGCTTCTTTTTTAATCGATTCATATTCATTTAAAAATATTCCCTAAATGTGTGAGCAGTGTGTATGGATATAGAGTCCGACTATACACAGCAATCCAAATACCTTCGTTACAACTAAAGCAGGGCTTCTCAAGATTGAAAGAGGGAAACGGAAAGGATAACAGCCCCCTCTTTTTTGCACACATTTTTAAGCAATTGCTCAAATTCAGAGTCTGAAAACTGAGAAACTAATGATTGTATAAAAAAGTAAAAGGTGAGATGGAACTTTTTATTACTCAAACTCACAACAGGTTTAAGTATCTTGAGCAGCCATCAACATTCAGCCAAAGTCAGACTAGACCTTCGCAGTCTGCATGCCTCCGAGAAATAGGTGGTGTCTGTAATTTCAGACACAAATAATTGTCCATATCGGTGCAGTTGGCATGTCTTAAATATATCTGTATACGATAATGTTGTAAGAATGATAATGCATTTAAAAGAAGTAATAGGCAGAGAAGTAGGGCTATGAAGGAGAAAAGGTTGTGGGTTCATCGTTTTCTCATCTTCAGAATTGGGTATGTGTTATAAAAAGCATCATGCTACAATTAATGTCGTCAACTTGCATTAATATTTCCTCCAATTTGGCTCTACAGTTCTACTATACAAAGCGAGGCCCTTCAGGTTCTTCAAAAGCAGTGGCAGAATTGATGGAGGTTGTGAATTTGCATTTCAAAGTTTACCATATTTTAACTGCAAAGTTTTGCTCACAAATTTATTCAACTCGGTTGTCATGAATCACAGGAGTGTTCTTTATGGCCCAGTTGGGAAACCCTGAAATGGTAAAATGGTAAAAACATTGGTAAAAACATTGCAGTCTTTATTAGCATTATTAATTTTCACACTGTGCATGAAAATCAGTATTTTGCAAAATTCTTAGCTTTTTATAAATATACTTTTAATTGTAGTATGTAGTAATGTACTCACAGGACTTTCTAATTGGTTCTCCTATCTGTCTGTTATCTGTGAATGAATGATGCTTTGGGTCTCGTGCATTATCGTGTGTGGGCGTATGGATTAAAATACAATTATGTGTTGTCGTCTGTGAAACAGGTTGCTGATCACTGATAGTCTTTTTATGGTGCTGTAATTTTAATGTAAAAGGTATTTTTTAGAGATGGGACCAATCCGATACGGTATAGAGGCCGAAATTGACATAATTAGCATATCGGGTGAAAACGGACGATCCTCTTACCGTTCCATATTACAGTCCCCAGCCTGCACTAGACTGTAAACCAGTCATTACATCTTACTTCTTAGAGCTGTGTGAGATTTTTCCAGCCTTATTATGTCATTTTAAACACACTACCTACCAACAATAATTTTAGTAATAAACTAAAGGAGCTCTTGTATCTGATTTTTTAAAATAGGTTTTATTACTTGTATATCAGAATCAGATTGGAACTGAAAAAATGTAGATCTGCCCATCTCTAGTATTTTTTTACAAGAAAACTGCATGCATCAGAGATACTGCTGAAAAAAGTAATTAAGTGATTAAACCGACTGATGGACAGTATTATGAACAAAGCAGAAGATCAGCCAGATGAAACAGAGACTTAATGAATTTATGTAGTTATGTACAGGTAGTAAGGGGACAAAAAGAAGTACTATTTACAATAGGACACACACATTTACTGAAACTGTTTGCAGTTTGTCACAGAGAAGTATTGGAAAATCATACACACAAACTCGAGTAACTTATACAAAAAAGTCTCTAAACACATCCACTGACAGTATCTAGTGGTAGGGATGAATAACATACCTCTTGATTTGCTGTTAAGGTGGCATGTGAAAGAAAATATAAACTCTAATATAATGCAACAAAAAAGTTGTAATAAAATGCTTCTAGTACATAAATAAGTAATTAACACCAGAACCTGTAAAATATAAATATTAAGCAAAATATGTAATTAAAGATCAGTATAGTTCTGTATCATACATCAGGCAGCACTGTATAGTGTCTATGCCATTTTGAACCTGTTTATGGACGCAACATCCAGAATTAAAATACAGTCGATTCCGGGTAGTAGGACCACCGGTTAATGGGATTAGCCGCTTATTCGGACTAAATCCTAAAGTACCGAAACAAATCCTGTTAAATATGTGTGATATTATTCGCTTATTTTGACCAAAATTCTGCTTAATCGGACCAAAGAACGTGTACAGTCTGTAATATCTGTGAAGAAACTCTTCGTCTCTGGCATCACGACCTGAAAACTCCAGAGTTTCTCTCCAGCCCTCTACTGCCACCTACAGGTCTTTGCCTAACATTTCCATTTACCAAAAAAGCCAAAAGTCGCCACTTAGCCACAGCAAAAGCGCATCAGATCACACGTCCCGTCTTGTAACACAGAGCATGTTCGTTTAATCTGACCAGCCAGTTATTAGGACCAAAACGATGGCGTCTCGATGTGGTCTGATTAACTGGAATCGACTGTGCTTAAATAAATATAGCATCCCTACTTTCGCAGATTTTCGTTTATCGCGGGGGGTCCTGGATCGTAACCCCCGCCATAACGAGGGAACACTGTATATATATATGCATGTCACTTTGGTTCTCTTGTTATTTGTTATAAGCCTTGTCAATATTTTGCTTGTGTTACTGCATTGTGTTGGAAGAATAACAGGAACATCCTTCTTGCCCACAGATGATTTATCTAATAACACTGAGAAAATGCACAAATGGAAAGTAATCTGATTGCCATTTACAGCCTACATGTACATGCTTTATTAGTAGCTCCATGTGTATTGAGAAATTAAATTTTATAGTAAAATGGGGACAAGACAGTGATGCTCGGCACCGCCCATTGACCAATAAGATTGTATCGTACAGCACTCAGGGTTGCAGGGTGTCATTTTTTTTCATTTGTTACTTGTTACGTCTTTGTCTGTTCTTCCCAGTTTTACCTATGTTACTTTCATGTGCTTAGTTTTTTGTATTTTATGTAATCTTTGTTTGTTAGCATTATCATCATTGTCCCCTCTTTTCCAGCTTCTTGTGGTGGTGTTTGACTGCTTTTTGTGTTTACATACACGTATACCTTAGAACTGTTGTTTGCACTTAGTAGTTTTATTGTCTTGCTCCTGTATTGGGTTTTTGCTCAGACAATCCTGGGTTCAATTCCCACTACTGCCAAGCTGCCACCGTTTGACCCTTGAGCAAGGAACTTAACGTACAGGTTGAATGAGTTGTAGTCACATTGGTTAAAACTGACTAAATGTAAATTTCTGTTCTTAGTGTGTACCATGGTCACATGGTGTACCTTGTGTGTTTGTTTCACTTGTACCTGTCTCCGTTTTTGAAACCTAGTGTGACAAGTAGGTTAAAATACACATTATTACAATTTCAATAAATATTTATTTCAATTATTAAAACAATTTATTCCTGAGGGGAACATAGCCATGGTAAAGAGAAGTGAGCAAGGGGGGTGTGGACTCTGAAGTGCATATTGCGTTCGCACAGCTCCTGCAGGTAGGCCAGTCCATGATCAGTACTTGTTAATTAGGGACTCCACAAAGGAACCTGAACAATAAAGCTGCAGGTGATCAGCTTATGCTTTGATTGCATCCTTTGGATTGGACCAAAGGTGCTGAACAAAGGAACAAAACATTCAGCAGGGCTTTATTCAGTTCTGATTACGTCAAGCTTGACTGTGTTCAGCAATGATAAAGTTCATATAGCTCCATTGCTAAAGCAATATTTCAGTGTGGTGGCTTAGTGGTTAAGGTACTGGACTGTGAGCCAGAGGGTCCAGGGTTCAAATGCCACCTCTGCCAAGTTGCCACTGATGGGTTCTTGAGCAATGACCCAAACCTACAATTGCTTGGATTGTAAGATTGTTTCATAAGTCACTCTGGATAAGTGCGTCTATTCAATGGCTGAATGTAAATAAAAAAATGGAAGGTAGAGGGACTAACAAATGGGTAAAGCACAGATAAACTTAGTAATTTTTGACCTGTAATTGTAAAGTGGCCACTAAATATGAGTGACCCATAGGGTGTGAATTTCTAAAAAAAAAATCAAGTGTATTCTGGTAATGGACCATTCTTTGCACATTTGGTAATTAAGTACTAAACTCTTACAAGTGTTTCAGGGGGTGATGCTGCATTGATACTTTTAATGCCAGTAAAAAAATGGTCCTTGAATAGTTCACAAACCAAATAATAACTAGTGATTAGTGAATGAGTTAATGCTTTTTTTGTACAATGCTTTGCCAAACAAATTTTGTCTAATATAGAGGATATAAGTAAAAAAAGGTTAAAAGTTAAAATAAAAGCTGTAATGTATATATGATAAATATCTTACAGTATGTAATAAGATGGCGCTCCTGTATGTTTTGTGTTAATTTCAAATCATGAGCACCATTGCTCCCTGGAAAAGAGCTTAGTCCCTTACAGTCGGTCTCTGCTGTGGTTGCAGTACAAAAACGCAGTAAGAAAATGATTCATTAATATGCATGGCCATTGATTAATATAAAAAACAGCACCAGCATGTTCATATTTCAAGCCACTTTGCTCAAATCGGATTATTTTGCTCAGATTGGATTTGGCTTTCTTGATGGTTTACATCTGTACACGTGATGGTTCACAACTGTAAATGACCTGCATCTGTCTGTAATGTGAACGAATCTTGTCACTGAAACATCTCACATGGGCACATTGATACGTATGTACCAACAACAAAAAAAGTCATCCCAGACTACTCAGTGTATAAAGGTGTAATGGTTGTGATTTTAGCTCATATGTAAAACAGAAAACATCTCGCCGGATGAACATACTCAGGTCGAGAAGGTGAAGGCCAGCGAGTCTTTTGCCTCCTTATACAGTCGAATCCGGTTAACTGGATCACCGGTTAATGGGGCCAAAATTCCACTTAATCTGACCAAAGAATGTGACAGCGAATAAGAAAAATAAGCCATAAGTTGCCACCTAGCGGATGTAAAGCAGATCAGTTGCTGACAAGAGCAAAACCAGCGGGAGGTGAACACGCTCACCACTTTCTTGATTTTGTTCAAGTGCAGTCCATCAAAAGAACACGTCAGATCACACTGGATAAGTTCTTCAAACGTTGACTGGAATTTAGTAACAACTTGTTTTTTTACAGTATTATGCTTCGCATGCTGAGTACCTATACATTGTGTTGTAGATCGTTGATAAGCAACAATAGTTCTTGTTTGTACGTTCTCTATACGTGTACAAATCGTACAATAAAGGTTTATTAAACATTTAATATGTTACATAGCACGTCCCGTCTTGTAACATAGAGCATGTTCGTTTAATCGGACCAGCCAGTTATTAGGACCAAAACGATCGCGCCCTGATGTGGTCCCATTAACCGGAATCGCCTGTATTTATCATACCGACAACACTGTGATTTATCTTATCTTTTACAACATCTTATCTTGTGTTATAGTATATATATTTATTTTATTTTATTTTATTATTAAACATTCTTATTTATTATTCTTTCTTAAAATTGTATTTATTCTTAGAGGAGTAATGATATTGCAAGTCCTATATGGGTATACTGCTACAGAAGTTATGTAAACATATGTTAAATATGTTCATTAGGTCATATATTTTAGATAATTAACATTTATCATTGTTTCGCCTCCACAGACGAACAGATTAAAAAGGAACAACGAGCATTATGAAGTGGAAGAGCAGATTAATACATCTATGAAGAGACCTCGTTGGAGTCATGATGGCCCCTAAATGTCCTGTGCCATCAGATTGTATCCGTAATAGGATGAAGCTAGGAGCTGGTTCTCATTTTTGCATACCTTGTATGGAATGCAGGATCAGGCTCCATGTATGGACCTTTAAAAACACCCTTAAGTGACTTGTCTATTGGAATCCTGAAGAGGCAATTAACATAAACGGTAAAGATAAAGGGCGTGCGTTTCCATTTAACCACTGGCATTCAACGTCTAACCTCCCTCACATATGCCTCAAACTAGTAAGGCATTCATATGAGGTATTATAAAAAGAACGGTTTAACAGAAACAGAATACTGTCTGGTACTGAATGAAATGTGCACAATTATGAGGTAAGCCTCCAGTGACTGGTAATATTTTAAATATTGAGAAACAATTTGTGGGGAGATTAGTTAGCATGTTTATGTTGTGACAGACTCCCACATTGGATAGCTGGACTCCAAGTACTGTATGACCTTTATAGACATTTCTGTCTTGACCTACAGCTAACTAAAGGCAACCTACCTTTTGGGAACACTGTGCATTGACAGGCTAGACCTGAACAGATGAGGATTTGCATTTGATTGATGGCAAAACTATCAGCAATCTCCAAGTCTGGACATGGCATTAAAGCCCATATGCACATTCACAGATGCACAAAGAGTGCTTCTGAACAGGACACTGGGTGTGTCCTAAATGTGGGAACATCATATAAAGAAACAACATCCTGTCTTTAAGCTTGTTAATCAGGATATGTTCTTGACTCTGTACAGTGTTTGTTACTTAGTTTTTAAAATATATTCTTTTTTCATTTGAAGTGTTTGAACGATTTGTTTTTGGGGTCGTTTGACCAACCATTTCAAAAATAACTAATTTTGTACTTGCTTTGAGAGCTTCTTCCATCCATGATTGTTTCCCAAAATCTTTGAACATGCAGAGCACTTTTAAAGAAAATACTGCTATACAACAATGTGAAGCTTTTGGGAAATGCATGCTGGTTGTGTCTTTGCTTTTTGATTTACATTAAACTACCTTCCAGGTCAGACAATTAAGATGATAAAAGTAGTCTTGTTTGAAATATATTGGACGAGTTTATAAAATCTGTATGAACAGTTGTGCTTAAACATAAATGAGACCTATCTATTCCAATTGCATAAAGAAAGAAACAGAAGAGTGTTCTTTATTGTAGTACAAATAAACTAGTATTTGGCATTTTAGCCATTGTGTATTGCATGTGCAATATCAACAGTGTTTACAAGATTATCAATCACATATCTGTTACAAGCCAGTAGGTATTTTGACAGTATTTTTTTCACGACTTTACTACTACTGTTGAGCTTACTGGTTGTACATTATTATGGCAAAACCATATAGTATTAAGCAGCTCCTGTAGCTCAAAGGCATTAGCCAGCTGCTGAGAAGCAGCAGTTCCTGAGAAGATGGGTTCGAACATCAGACAGGACTTGTTAAATGAAGGACATGTGATATTGTTACAAGGTCCTGGACTGGACTGGTGTCCCATCCAGGGAGCACTTTTACCTGCATGTAATAAACTTCCCACTGCTTCCCTGAGCAGTGTTTAATGAAAACTAGCACCCATT
>JAUZSV010436286.1:0-10061 GCA_034780495.1 Parotocinclus cesarpintoi | reverse complement strand
TGTGTGTGTGTGTGTGTGTGTGTGTGTGTGTGTGTGTGTGTGTGTGTGTGTGTGTGTGTGTGTGTGTGCGTTTGTGTGTGTGTGTGTGTTTGGTGTGTGTATGTGTTTGTGTGTGTGTGTTTGTGTGTGTGTGTGTGTGTGTGTATTTGTGTGTGTGTTTGTGTGTGTGTTTTCAGATACTTGGGTGCTTCTCTGGCTCTCTGCCCAGAGTACAGCTTTGTTCTGGACGATGAACTTGGTGTGTGTGGGTGTGTTGCTGGCATCCTGGATGTGCGCTCTTTTGCCAAACGGTGCCAGGCCACCTGGCTGCTCGCTATGAGGGACAAATACCCGACACATCCTCAAGGAGCCAACGGACACACTGCCCAAAAGGTTAGAGTTTATACCAGAATACTTTTATATAAAAAGATAGTGTTTTATTTTATAGATATTTCATCATATTCAGAATACTGCTCTTCTGGACAAATTAATGAATAAAATAAAAAACATGGTAAAAAGGAAAATGTGTCCTAATGAAACTCTTGGTAGCTCACTCCAGCCGGCTGCTCGTCCTGAATGGGACACGCCCCGGCTTGGCTTCTTTGCGCCACACGTGTATTCAAGCTCACGCTCGCCCCCTGGCGCTTCGGTGCTTTTTGTGCTTTTTTGAGCCTCACTCTAGTCGGCTGCCCTCTAAAAATTAGACACGCCCCGGCTAGAGTTGCCACCCAGCTGCGCGTTTGAATTATACGCACCCTGGCATGGGTTTCTGAGCTCAACTTCGCCCTCTGGCGTTCAGACTACCTCCATGCCTCGCCACTTGGGAGACGTCCCAAAATGTGCTTTCTGCCCCGTTGGCGCTTCAGCGCCCTCTTGCAATCAGTTTGCGCATTGCTCCCAGTCGGGATGCAATACAGCGGCACGCCCCTTCATCCTTTTGGGTTTTTTTGTGTTCAGGAGCCTTACGCTCCGCTCTTAGTCCTTTTTTAGTTTCTCTATAGAATTTCCCCATTATTGTTATACGTTGTAGGATTTCGTCTATCCCGCATCCTTGGGTCCAACCACATCTTTCAAGAAATTTCCCTGGAAAAGCATGCTTCACTTCCAGATTCATTATAAGCTGATTTAAGCCCATGAAGCACAAAAGCATTTTATTATTTACATTCCTTTCTGAAATGCAGGAGTCGCTGCTGAGTTTGCTTGAGGAACCAGATTACCCAGACTCCCTGCTGTACCACTTCCCTTCTCAGCTCCGGCTCGAGGCACTGCCTGAACTGGTAGATTGCAGTGTTAGCAGAAGCTTACTGACCTCCCTACTAGCTGCACTCAAAGCCAATGGTGAGCGGGATTGAAGTATGTGTGTGTGTGTGTGTGTGTGTGTCTAATCTCTCTGCCTAAGGACCATTACATATCAGCATAAGTGAACACAAATAAAAGTACTGCTTACTTTTGAAAGTCAGCTTTGTATGTCTAGGTCTCAGGTCCATCCTTCTTTTTCTTCTCAGGTTCCCCGGGTGTGTTTTGTGAGGTGCAGCCAACAGACCGGCTAAGGCTGGAGTTCCTCACTAAACTGGGATTTTTGGAGATAGTGAGGGGAGAGACACAACCCACAGAGGGACTGATCTTGGGCAGACTTCTCTAGAGCCATAAATAAACTCACAAGTCAATCAGTGATGATATATTAGGACAGAGAACTGTGGTAATATTTTGGGTTTATTGAAGAAATTTTATTCTCAGCACTGTTTTGAACATGCATCTATGGATCTTCTGTTGCCATTTTCTTTTGGAGTAATGCCTGGTGCCATGAAAGGGCCATTCCATTAGCAATGATTGAATTGGACTAAAGTTGGACATAATGAATTGATCCTGTCAGGTTTCCTTGCGCTGCATTGATTTTGATTTTGAACTTCATTGCAGCCAATATGCAAAAAAGCCTTTTTTGGACCAATGGAGAAAGCTGGATTAGGACCTATATCCTATTAGCTTCACACGTAATGGGTGACAAAAGCTTGTTGGAAACAGTACTGGACAGCCCATATAATAGTAAAACTGGTCCTGGATCAGCTGTAGAGGCAATGCTGTTATTGGCAATACATTTGATATTAGGGGGCATTTGTAACTTTGCCCAGTGGGACGAGGTAAACTAGTAATCAACATAAGTTAGTTATGTTAACAGTGTTAACTCATTCAATTTCAAACATTCTTTTACCCTCTCCGAGTCTACCAGAGGTAACAAAAATCCCAGTTTATAAGAAATTCTTGAATAGTAAGAATTGTGACTGGAAGATTAACCTAAAAGACAGGGACCCCTGGCATGTTTCATGGCTTGTGAATAATATTTGCTTTGCTTACAGCCAAGAATTGCTCCTAAAAGTCAACGCAGGTCCTTCAGAACCGATTTCTGAAAGAACCACTTTGCTATGAACCGCATACCTTGAACATACGGAGCAGAGTGGCATGGAGAGCTCACTTGTGCTCATAAATTTGCCTGGTTACAGTGGAGCAAATGCAACAAACATTGGACTGTTTATGACTGGAAGGTTGTTTTCTGGTCAGATGAATTTGCTTCTGCCTGTATGTGAACAGTGCCAGGTGTCATGTTCACTGAAGACCTCAGGAGGCTTTCAATGATGGCACAAGGGTGTTTTAATTACCCATAATTGAGTCCTCTTTTTGAGGTGACAGTTAATTAGAACAACAACACCTACATGGAGCTGCTGGGGTTAGGGTCATTCCTAGTCAAGTATTTCATGATGACAATTCTCACAGTGAACATTCAGGAGCAGTCACACATCTGGACTTGCCCGCAAAATCCCCAGATGTGAATCCTCTCGAAAATGAACTGCGCATTTCTTTTGATGAATCTTGTCCAGTCCACAGCCAATGGATTCGTTGCTGTTACTTTTGTCCATGGACGTATTAGACACTATTAGGTACGTTTCAGTGACAGGTGACTAATCATTTGTTTGGTGTTTATGAGCTAATAAACAAGACAAATAAACAGCAGCCTTCTGAGCACCAGTGCCCTGAGGTCGCCAATAGACCAAACATTTTGTTCTTATTTCGTTGTTTCTAGAAACAACAGTTTAAACCAGCATAAGTCGTTTGTGGAAAATGAAGACAGGAAATGGTCAGGCCCTTGTCTTTTTTTTAAATTTATAAATGGCTGCTCATTAAATCATTACTTTATTCACGTTGGTTTTTGCTATGAGTTTATTCACTAAAGTGGCACTATGTTAGTTTCTTGTAGCTTCGGTATCAATGCTGTATAGCTCGCTATGATTGACTGCAATCTTCCTTATTCAGACTGTTAATCGCCTTAAGAGCATTAAGCACAGTGACAAGATTACTATAGAAGATTTAGACACAGGACAGCATCTCATAGCTCTCAATATATACATTAAACACGCATTAAATCTATATAGCACTTATTCTGTAGGTTCTTACACATGAACACATACAGGGCTTTCACAATATGAACGAGTTTTCTTTTTATACAGGAGTCAACATGAAGAATTAGTGCATGATGCAACAAGCTTTATAAAACTCTCCTCCTCTTTTGCAGGATTTAGAACTATATATGGTTGAAGGAGATCTGGTAACAGCTTCAGCCCCCTTACTGCACACAGTCACTCACACAAACTCAGCTCATTATGCCAGACTGAATTTCTCCTCTCAGTACTATAGGGTTTAATGGGAGTTTTGCCAGTGTAATGAATTTGGAGTTGCAAACTGTAATTTGCATGTCTGCATTTTTTCAAAGGTTGTGTTAGTCATGCTGGCTGCTTTAAAAAAACGCTACCGTGATGTGTTTTCTAAAAGGCAACAAGGCAGTAGATCATGTAGAATCCTTTAGATGTTTTAAACATAAGGATCTTTTTTGTATGAGAATGAAGTCTGTTTACAGCTCTATTAAAAAGCTTTTAGTTTTAAACTCGACCTCTGTGTTCATGGTCCTGGCTTTCGTTAAGTATTAATAATTTACTGGTCATATTGTGAAACCTAAAAATGAGAAATTTTATGGTTGGGTCTTACTTATTTTACAGAAATGGTACACAACTTCTTAGGGAAGGTGACTCAGGCACTTCAGTCTCACATAGTGTGGCAGTATTGACCTTCAAATCAACCTTATATATGTATATATATATACAGTCGATTCTGGTTAATAGGACTACCGGTTAATGGGACCAGTTGCTTATTCGGACCAAATCCTAAAGTAACAAATCAAATCCTACTATATACGTGTAATGTTATTCGCTTATTTGGACCGAAAGCCCGCTTAATCGGACCAAAGAAAGTGAGAGCGAATAAGAAATATGTAATATCCTTGGTTACCAAATAAACTCTTTGTCTCTGACATCACTACAACTCTCCCGAGTTTCTCCCCAGCCCTCTACTGCCACCTACAGGTCTTTGCCTGTAAAAAAAAGCCACAAGTCGCCACTTAGCCACAGCAAAAGCGTGTCAGATCACACTGGATAAGTTCTTCAAACATTGACTGGAAGTTGGTAAGAACTTTTTTTTACAGTATTATTTATCTTTATTTGTTGAAAACAACACTTAACAGTAAAATGAGAAACCATTTAAAAATAAAGTTGCCTGAGAATGACTGTTACTCGTTATGAATACTTAAGTTGAAAGCAGGTGATCGTCTTGCTTGTCTTGTTTGCTCTGATTCGTTCTGAATTAAAAGCCTTTTTAACTATAATACAGTACCTAAATAAGGGTGTGGACATAATTTTCTTCTAAAATATGGATAAGAGAGCTGTGTTATGTTAACTGTTATGCAACACCCCTGGTGCAGGGAGGGCCAAGAGCCTTGCTCATGGGCCAGTTATGTAAGTTGGTAAAATTGAATCCCTCAGACTTTTGGTTAGTTACTTGGAGCCTGAGCCGCCACTGTATGAGGAACTGATTTTTCTGCTCAGTAACTGGCACCTTTATAGTAGAAAATCCTGGACCACTTCTAGGTTAGGTGCTGGCAACAAGTAACCATGTTGGCATTTTTTAGGTACGTATCCAGGAGACCCAGGCAGAATTGCCACGAGGCTCCATCCCACGTAGTGTGGAAGTGATCCTGAGGGCCGAGGCTGTGGAGACGGCGCAGGCTGGTGATCGGTGTGACTTCACAGGGACTCTTATTGTGGTTCCAGACGTCTCTGCATTGGCTCTTTCAGGTGATGCCTCTTGCACATGAACCCGATAGTGGGCAGTTTTCATGTTTTATAGGCAATTTATGGATCGAGTTCATGAAAGCGGCAGTTGGTGGTTTCTAAAATAGAGGAAGTAGACATGTTTACGTAATCACTTCATTTTACTGGCCAGCCATGCCAGTTCACTTGTTTTATTCCTCCAGTGGAGATGTAGTCAGCTGCTTTGCCAAATAAACTGCAAATTAATTGGCACTAATTGATTGATGTTTGAGAAGACTGTTTCTCATTCTTGACTTACTGGCAGAAGGTTATTTTCTCCCTTTGAGATGTCAGTCATAAATAGAGGTGTGGAAAACTTTATTAAACGCTATGTGTTTTGAGGTTTTTTCTGAGCAAAGCGCACTTGCCTACAGTTCATTCACTACCAGTGAAGCTTGTGTATCCTGGATGTGTCAAAAAGGCTTCAGCCAAGTAGTGATTCCACCAGTAAGATTTGCCACTCATGCCACTAAATTTTATTATACAATAGAAATAGCTTATTCAACTGATATGAACAGATGTTAAGGCCTTTATGATCAAATCCTCATATATGATACCGTCCTAGATAACTCTTCGTTCTGAAAGGCAAAGAGAAATCAACTGTTAGAAATGCTGAAGAAGTACAAAACATAAAATGCAGTGAATCTAGTGATTACAGTGCAGTGTGCTAATTAAACAGTTCTAACAATGGCAGCCTAACTAATATTCCAGATGTGGCCATTCTGAGATAGTTTACCACCTCTTGACTGTAAAAATCAATATAAAATGATTGTTATGTCGTTATGTATATTGGACCATGACATGAGGTGGTGAGCCGTTTAAATGCTACATCCCAACACTTTTACACAATTAAAAAAATTAAAACAAGGTTAGAGGTGTATTTTAGAAGAGATTCAAACTAGATGTGCACCAGTTGATCAGCCTGTGACCAGAATCGGCAGGTTTTCAGTGTTATTTTTTCGTGATCAGGGATCAGCTGATCAGTTTTATATAACAAATTCTTTGCCAGTCGCATTTAGCCTACACTTGTGCACTTGTGACTCCAACAGCAACGCAAACACAGTCACATGCATTACCAGCACAGCGCTTTGACTACTGTTTTCAGTGTGAAACAGTTGATTCTCATCCGTGTTTGTTTTATTGCCATGTTTAATGTGTGGCTCAATGGTCTATTTTTGTGTTCTTGTGCATCTGTGTGTTTTTATTGGGGTTGTACCATTTATGCTCAGGATTTGGCATAACAGTGTGTTTTTAGGGCATTCAGTGTGTTAAAATAGCAATGTATGACTTATCAATTTAAGCTAGTTTGCAGTGATTGATATTTTGTGACCAACACCAGTGAGGGAATAAGCTGCTTCTCATTTCAGGATTGACTGATCGCATCATAGAGGCATGACTAGGCTGTCCCATTTCGAAGGCTCCTTCATATGCGTTCGAGAATTTCACCCTTCTTTTTTATGCAGCCTTCAAAAGACACGCATTTGTAGGGCTCATGGACCATATACTTCGAAGGATGCAGCCCCTGAAATGGGATGCAGATAATAGAGCCAAGCCAACAGTACTTGCTATCTTTTTTTAGTAACTGTATCTGTATGCTGTCATTTATAATCCTTAGACAAAAAGAAAATCAGACTTGTCTGCTTTTATATTTAAACCATCAGATTTTAAAAATCAAAGTTTAGCCTGTAGGGTTAGAAGATGGTATAGCAGTAAAATGAAGTGGTGCAGTTGAATAGAGTGAAATATTATATACATTATTTTCATTAATATGGTACAATATTGTCATGTGCAAATCTTGTCGCTGATGAGGTGTTACATTACAGTTACAGTCTCTAGTAATCTAACGGACGTATATGTGTGTATGAATGTGTTTGCCAGTCTGTGTTGTAGCACAGTTCCTGGAATGTTTGCCAGGTGGCAGAGGGTCAAAAAGTCTAAGGCTGAGTAAGTGTTACAATCCTCTGTGCCCTTCGCAGGACTTTTTTAGCTCCAGTGCTTTTCATCTGCTACTTAGCCTTGCAATCACTAACTACGCAGTCACTTTGCCAAACTGTGATGCTGCAAGTTTGAATGCTTTCTGTTGTAGTTCTTCAAGTTCCTGAGTGCTTTGTGAAGAGTTCTAATTTAGGACAGGCTCCACAGAGATTTTTCTTTCACAAGAGTGGAGTTATGAGCAGTCCATGTGAGGTCTTTTCTGAGGTGTGAACACCATTAATATCATGTGTGAGCACACCAACCACAGTTGTATGATCAGCGAATTTGATAATTGAATTAACTGCATGCAGGGGATACAGAAATAGGTGTATAAAGTATATTAAAGAAGACTAAGACACACAACCCTAGGAGCACCAGTGCATAATATAATTGTTTAAGATTTCTACTGTCTATGCTGTGCTGCTTAGCGCCTGGTGGTGAGGAAATGTATGATCCAGTTGCAGTGTTGTCATAGAAGTTTGTTCAACTGGTTTGAGGGGATTATTGTAGTAAAGCAGTACTTAAGTTTATGAAAAGAATTCTTATATTTTTCCCTTTTATATGAACGGAATAAGGGGCAGCAAGGTGGCTTGGTGGCTTTCTGTGTGGAGTCTGCATGTCCTCCCCATGTCTGCATGGGTTTAGTTGCCGGGTGGGCACCAGCTGGCCTGAAACCCAGTGTGGATTAAGCGGAAGATAATGGATGAATGAATGAATGAATGAACGGATTAAGTATAGGTCATTGATAGGGCATCCTCTGCAGATCAATTAGCATGTAATATACTGGCCGGTATATACACTGCTCACAAATTTTTTTTAAGCAGTATATTGTTAATTTGTTGAAGGACCATTTGCTGAAATCACTCAATTATGGTAGAAATTAGTGCTACTGGCTGGTAGTCATTTATGCCCTTGACTGCAGATTTTCTAGGTTGTGTTCTTAAAACAGGTAAAGGCTGTTTCCTGAGTAGCCAGGTTTCTATCAAAACGTTTTGCAAATTTTATGCTCATTTACAACATTTTGAAAAAAAAAATAACTCAATTGTGATTCCATCTACTACTAAGAAACTTTAAATGATGTTAAGGGAAGACACAGAGAGAAGCAAAAACTAATTTAATGTAAATTAATGTACCGGTAATTTAAGTCAGTCTTTGCTTTTAGCTGAATAAACTTTTCAGCCATTCATATTCTTTTTTTTGTTCTGTTCTGTGGTGTTGGTCCTCCCAAGGTTTGTCTTTGCCCTAAGGTTTCCACTGTCACCACCTAAGGCCTGCTCAATTTGGATCTTTGCCTTGGATAATAGAAGATAACAGAAAATTGCAAAGCAGCTTTGGGACAATGCTCTATTGTTAAAAAGCTCTTAAGAGATAAATCTGACTTTGACTTGACTGTCTTCTTTGCTGTTCAGAGACAGAGGCAGGATGAGCGGAGACACACATGAGGGCTGTGTATGTTGGTTCACCTGACAGTGCACATAAGGCAGACATTTTGAACATATCCCGCCCCTATATTCTCTATTTCCTCTATTTCTTATCTGCTTAATCCAGTATATTATAGTTTTAACAGTCACAATCACATTCGCGTTGAGTATTAAATATCAAATATAGCAAATATATATATTTTTTGTATGATCAGGTGGAACAGGTTACTACAGCTCAAGTCATAATTTATTCGAAAAACCTCTTTCCATCATCTTTTTTTCACATTTCACCTGTAGAGATATTCCTTGAACTTGTTTGCCTCTTCCTAGTGTAAAAATATTTGGGTTGGCCTATTTGTGTCTTTGTTTTTGGAGGTACATTTTCTAAATTCACAAAAACATGGTGGATGGAAAATCTGCAAGTAATATACTGAATGTGCCAGTCCAACCCTCTGTTTGTTGTTGAGAAAAGGATCTTAACGCCCAATTGACATTGTCAGGGCAACGCTAACTCTTAGCCTTAGTTCTTGTCACCTCTGACATAGACAGAAATAATGGCATGCTCATTATAGATAAAGTTATATTTTAATATACTGTATATAAAGTCTACTGGGCATAAAATATGGTAGGATCACCTAGCAGGGAGGTGTCTGTTGGTATGAAACATTTCATACCAGTCTTATGGTTCAAAATAGTTTGTGTTGTATTCTATAGATCTTTTGGATCTTTACTGTTGCCAAGAAATTACTGCTGATACATTAGCTTGGCTTTCCATATGCCCACTCTCAAACTGCGTATGGCAGTGTTGTGTCTCTTTAAACATACATAGCATATATTCAAAACTATACTGAAGTGCTGCAGTAAAAGTACTAAGGTGTGACCAATTGCCCAAAGTGGGGTCAAGAGAAGACTGAAGATGAACTCTGGTTGTATTGTGATTACAGCACTGAACTAATGACCAGAATATCCTAGACTGCCAAACTGCCACTGTTAGGCAGCTGAACAAGGCCCTAAAACCACAATGCTTGAGAAATTGAAAGATTGTATCAGTTGTAAGTCACTTTGGATTTTGGTATTTGCAATGTCATAAATGTAGATGAGATTCTATAAATATGCCCAAACACTTCAGCCATAAGTCTTCTCTACATTCTTCTTTAAAAATGAGAGCTGAGAGTCCTGAACACCAAATAGAAGGCTATTCAAAAAGTCCTTAAAGACCCAAGGCTGGGCTTGCAACATTACGGTTGGGTTGATTTAGTAATAAGGGACTGCAATGAATTGCTGTTCCCTTGAATTGTGGGACAGTCTCCAGACCTCACTGTGACCCTGACCAGAATATAAGACAAACGTTTCACTGTCACTGCTGACTGAATGGAGGGGCTGATAAGAAATTCTTGTGGCTGTGACAATAATTTTGTTTCAATATACAGTCGAATCTGATTAATGGGACCACATCAGGACGCGATCGTTTTGGTCCTAATAACCGGCTCCTCAG
>JAUZSV010436275.1:0-10061 GCA_034780495.1 Parotocinclus cesarpintoi | reverse complement strand
CCTCAACTCTCCTGTTTCCACCAGAACTGTCCGTCGGGATCCACAGGGTCAATAAACACGGCCGGGCTGCTATAGCCAAACCTTTGTCTAAAACCAGGTGTTTCCGTTTCATTGTCTAACCCCTGTATGTGGACTTCATTCTCAGCACTGCTTTAGATGACTAATTGTTTTTTAACACACTGACCAAATGGGCCTCCTCCATCAAACATCATGAGATCATGAAACTTCAGCAAACAGAGAGAACGTAGTGTCCTAACATTACCTCTAAACTCTACACCTGTACAGCAGCCTGCTTCGTCCGCACAAACACATCCAGCTGAGAATTAGAGACGGAAACCTCACGCCTGAAGCTGTTTGTTTTTGTCCAGGAGATCACTGCAGGTTCATTTTCAATCCAAGGGCTTTCAGGTTATTACACCACAGAATTACACACAGCTTTATTGTAACATTCTATTCTTTCTTTTTCTGAGGACAAAAAGTAAGCAAAAGAGAAATCACAAATAGAGATACACAAGCGTTAAGAAACTCAATGTCAGTGTGACACTTGGAAAGAAACAACCAGAAATAAGATACGTTTTTAAGGAATACATGTTATTACTGAAATACTTGTTATTATATTGGACTTGGCATGTGAAAAAATGTCGACTCCATTTCAAATAAACTAGGGTTTTTTGTTAGTTTTTCTCAGAACGTTTTTACTCTCTAATGGCAACTATATCTTTTAAATGTAATTAACAAAGTTATTTCTGCACTAATGGACAAATAGATATAATTTTTATCATTATAATAATTATGCACCCATATAGAAGTGTTGGATTGTTGTAAAATTGGCACGCTGTTCTAACTCAGGCAGATAGGCAAATGATTGCAGGTGTGGCCTGTGGTCTTGCCACAAGAGGGCCTAAAAGTGCTCCCCTCACTGTCCTTATAAAAGGTTCTTATATGCTACTTTTGGGCAGTGTACCTCTTGGTGTGTTTAGTAGAGAGCATTGTTTGATCTAATGACAAGCACTAGCAGCTCCCACAGATTTTATTGTCCACCATCCAGACACAGGTGGCACCATCACTACACCCCTTGCCCTCTGTCTCTGGCCACTTCCAGGTGCAAAAGGAAAAGGAAATTTGTTATCACAGTAACCACTGCATGTCCTGCAACTGACAGCCAGCCTGTGTTGCCTTTTCACAGTGGTGTAATGAAACAAAAGCCTAGACTGTTACAGACTAAAACCATATTGTCTTTAGCAAGGAATCCAGGTTCTGTTCGGGGTCCGACAAGGGTCGGGTTCAAGTATGGAGGCCTCGTGCGACACATTGTCCTAGGTGCTGGTGTGATGATCTCGGCAGCCATCTGACATGATAGATCCTAGTAGTGATCCGAGGGACACTAATTCATGTGTTAAACTATGCCACGTGTTGCCTCTCACGCCAGGGCTTCCAACTGGCATTTTTCAGCAGGATAATGCTCGCCCAAAAACAACAAGGGATTTTCAGGAATGTCTACTCCAGATTGTAACACTTACTTGGCCAGCCCAGTTGCCAGATAACCCATATATCCTCCTGCCCAACTGTCTCTTATCCTGTATCCAGGCTAGAGGCGGTCTAACAGGGTAATAGGGCCTCTTTGTAGATTTTTCCTTAATGTATTGATTCTTTCACTGTAATTTTGTCTTAACTTATTTTAATCATCATTACAGTCTTACATTCCTACTCTACCTTCCTATTCTACCAAATAGGCATTTGTCTTACTTTATATAACCGATTACTTGAGCGACAAAAAGTGATCTGTAACAATTGTGATAAATAATAGTGCATTTAATTTGTCTCATCGCCAAGTACTGAACCAGAATAAAATTGTCCTGGGTAAACGAGTTTGCTGATTGAGCTTTCTCCTGGTTGTGTGTTAAGTCTTAATAATCTATGCTATCCATACAGCAATATATGTGATTTATTTAAAGACCACACCGATTGAATTCAAAATACCTTTCCCTTGGTCATCCCAGTACATCATAACACAAGTGATTGTAAGTACTGTACCTGCTTCCCTCAGAGACACAAATTTACATTCTGTGGCCTTCAGATTCCTCTGAAGCAGCCAAATGCATCATCCTTCAGCATAGCATTTAGCTCATACGCTTACATCCAGGCTGCTCCTGAATGCTAATTCAGCTCTCCTGTGGAGGAACATGCATCATCCTGTTCGATGTTGGTCACACTGGACCTGATGACTGGATATAACCTCTTCGCTAACTCTCAATAATCTCTCTCATTTACACCATAATGGCTAATTGCTTTGCTCAAATGATGCAGTATATCAGGGAATAACGGGCATGTTGTTTAATCTAGCGGCCTGTTCAGAATGCTAAGTGAATGTCAGAGACCAAACAGCAATCAATAAAGCATGCGTGACGCAGAAGTAGAAATTTTCACCCCATTAAGCACATGTTCAGAAAAAAAACAAGACATTTCACGCCGGTGTTTTATTAAAACGCTAAAATGCTGTTTCATTTCCCTTGTTTACAAACCAAAGTCATTTGTGCTATAGAGTCTTTTCTTGGTTATACAGTACTGGGCAAAAGCCTTAGGCCACTATTAGATTAGAAAGGGTATTGCTAACACAATGGTATAGTGACCATTTATGATTGTTTATCTGCCTCTCAGAAATTACAGGAACTGTATATACAGTATTAAAAACTGCCTTTATAGGTTATAGTGGTAAATATTTAGTGTGACTTTATCTTTAAATTTGAGTAATAGCAGTACCTGGGAGCTCTGGGGGCAGTATCAGGATCAAACTGACCCTTGTACAGTCCATAGAAAATTGATCAGGTGATCTTTTTGGAAGTGGAGCAGCCAAGAAACCCATTTTTTTAGAAGTAGAACAGAGTAAAAAACCTAAGATATGCAAAAGCTCCCAAACATTTAAAAGAAGATCATCGGAATAGAGTATTGTAGAACGATGAATCCAAGTTTAAAATTTTGGGATCCAGTCCTCAGAAATGTGTTATTTATGGTCACTATATTATGATAAAGCAAAACAAATCTAAAGGTGGCCTAAGACTTTTGCACATTACTGTATGTCTGAGGTAAACATTTCTGACATGTTGCCAGAATCACCTCACAAAAGCTCACACAAGCATGGTGGTGTTTACATTTGCATTTATGGCATTTAGCAGACTGATACAGTCTTACAATCCAAGCACTTGTGGGTTAAGGGCCTTGCTCAAGGACCCAACAGTGGCATTCACATTTACATTTACATTATGTCATTTTATAATAGTAATAATACACAAAGGTCAGGCTATAATGTGAAATATTGGCACTGGGACTGTAGTGACATAGTGGATAGCGAGAGCAATACCATCAGGTCCAGAGTCCAATATCTGAACTGCTAGGCTATCGCAGTCCTAGTGTTGCATCGGTTCAGATGTAAACTGTCTGCATTCTAGTAAATTGTAAAACTTCAGTCGTTATGCCAGTTTATTTATTCATGTTTGTACAAATAGCACAATAAGTTATCGCTCACAGGCTTGTTTAAACAGTGCCATCGATAATCTGAACTCCCAGTTTATCATTGCGTAGAGTTCCAATTAGGCAATAATACACAAGAGGAAGTGCTATAATTTCAGATATTGGAATTGGTGTGTTGTGTTGTGTTGTGTTAGAGCAGTCCAGATACAGTCTTACCATCCAAGCAATTGGGGGTTAAGGGCCTTGCTCAGGGACCCAACTGTGCCAAAGGTGGGATTTGAACCCTGGATCTCCTAGTCCATAGTCCAGTACCTTATCCACTATGCCACTAGGGCCAATGTTTCACATTATAGCTTGACATTTGTGTATTATTACAATTATTAACCAGATCTATTATTATTGTTTCAGAAAAAAGGATTTGAGGGTCAAAAATAGTTCCATTCTATCAGCACCCCACTGCTAAAACAAAATCAGACTGTGGGCTCCAGTCATCACAGTCGATGAACACAATTTCCCAATATGTGTTTATTATACAGACAATTCAGCAAATGGGCAAATAGCAAATGGGTCCCATATACTGTATAAGACACGCTGTTACTCAGACTCATTCAAGTGAAATCTTTGTGTTAGGAAAAAACTAGAATAGCCCTAATGAATGCCCTAATGAATGCCCTAATGAATGCCTTAGAATGATTTCCATTATTCACTAAAACTGACTCATGGTTATACATTTGGATGATGAATCTTTAATTAATACTGTTTTATCAGTCAGAGATGTGTTGGGAGCATTATACAGCATCAGCAGCTTCATTGGGTTAAAGGCTGCACTCAGCAGAAGATGCAGACTAGCAGTAAACAACATATTTGTGTCTGTTGTGATGATATAAATAAACAATGGTTGACTAAACTAAAAAAGCTGCTGATGCTGTATAAGTTCCCTGTTACATTTCTGGCTCATCATAAAAAATATGTATTAACAGTACCAAAGCTGATCTTCAGCGTCGTCGTTTTTTCGAATGTAAATCGAAACAAATTTATTTATGCATAAACATGACCTTTTTACACAAGTCCAAATTGTAGACAGAGGGAATCTAACAAACGAGACAAAATACTGTTGACTTATAAACACAAAATAAGGCTAAAATCCTAAATGCATGATAAATGCACATTGTACGTGTTGCTTTAGCTTTGCACTGGATTAAACTCTTGAGCTCTGCAGCTAGACCAAATGATATTTGTCAAATTTATTGGTTTTAAGTGTGGTGAATGCGATTCTGTGAATTATCATTTGTATTTTAACCCCTCGGCTGCAAGAAGCTGGTTTCCAGTTTATAAAGCTCCTCAGTCTGAATTGTTATTGGTAATTTCCATAGAAATTTCCATTTCCATTGGTGAATTATTGAGTCGCTCAAACTGCAGCTCTCGTGATACACGGTAAAACAACTGCAATTGTGATTTAGTCATTTCATTTCTGCAGACAGAGTTTTAGTTTAGTGTTTTATTAAAGTACGAAGCCTGCATCTATATTATGCCTTTTTAAAGGCTTACAAAGGCAACTGCACATTTAAGGCAGGCAGTCGCCTCAGGACTCGAGCATTGATCATTCTAACCTCCACAGTACTCCACATCAACGAGGCCAACGTGACCTGTGGTCAGAAACGTACACCGATGATGGATTAAAAAAGAAATGAAACTTCTGTTCTGAATAAATGTACTTACAGTTTCAGTTCTGTGTAAATACAAGCTTAGTTATGTCTTAGTTAGGGTTATGTCTTACATTGTTGTACAGAATAGCATATGCTGGTATGGTTACATAAGAACATATAATCCTTGGTTATATCTTGGTTGGTTCCTGGTCTACAATTGACCATATCTGGTCATCCTCTGGTCTGGTCTGGTCTGGTCTAGCGTTTAAGGTACTGGACTCTAGACCAGAAGGTCCAGTGTTCAAATCCCACCTCTGCCAAACTGACACAGTTGGGTCCTTGAGCAAGACCCTTAATCCACCATTTTTTGGATTGTATGAGTTGTGTATGTGGTTATTTCGAAGGGTCTCAACATATCAGCCTCTGTTAAGGATGTTGCATTGTCAGATCACTACTGTGTGTTCTTTGAAATGTGGACTTCATTAGACAGCAAAGTCAGACACATTAGGTTAAAGAAAAGGCAGATAAATGAAACAACAGCTGCACTTTTTGTGAGCAAAGTGTGTTCTGCACCTTGCAAACCATCAGACTCCGTTGATACTCTGCTGGATAGTTTCAACTCAAAAACTGCTAGTGTTCTAGATGAGATTGCACCAGTTAGAGTTAAAACCATGCCATGTAAGCAGAAAGCTCCATGGAGAAATGATGCTGCAGTTCAGCTCCAAAAGAGAGAATGCAGGAAGGCTGAGCGCAGATGGCGTAAAACCAAGCTTCACATTCACAAAGAAATGTTCAAAGATAGGCTTTGTGAGTACAATAAAATAATGTGCAAAGCTAGACAATCCTTCTTCTCCAGCATTATTAACAATAATATTAACAATAGCAAAGTACTTTTCACCATGGTGGACAAGCTAACACACTCACCAACATATATGGCCCCTGAGCTAGTTTCAACTGATAGATGTAATGAGTTTGCTAAATTCTTTACTAATAAAATCCACAATATTAGACAAGCCATCAGTACATCCTTATCCACCAACGAGTCTATGCTCTCTCCAAAACCACGCAAAAGCATCATGGTCAGCATGTCCCAGTTTAGTGCTATTAATGAAGAAGTTTTAATTGATACAGTGAGTCATCTCAAATCATCCACTTGCAGTCTTGATACATTACCAACCAAGTTTTTAAAGAATGTCTTTCCCTCAATATCAGCGGACATTCTTCAGATAGTAAGTACCTCACTCATGTCGGGTGTATTTCCAAATGCATTAAAAACTGCAGTTGTGAAGCCTCTCCTGAAAAAGAAAAATCTAGATACAGACCTATTAAATAATTACAGACCAATTTCAAATCTACCATTCATCGGAAAAATAATTGAAAAAATTGTCTTTAAACAAATTATGCACTTTCTGTCCATAAATAGCTGCCTAGACCAATTTCAGTCAGGTTTCCGGCCTAATCATAGTACTGAGACTGCGCTAATTAAGGTGATTAATGACATTCGCCTAAATACAGACTCAGGAAAAATGTCTATCTTAGTAATGCTTGATCTCAGTGCTGCTTTTGACACAATTGACCACAAAATTCTCATAGATAGACTTGAGAACTGGGTTGGACTCTCAGGAACTGTTCTAAAATGGTTCAGTTCATACCTCCAAGGAAGGAACTACTTTGTTGAAATGGAAAATAATGTTTCTGAGACTGTGCCAGTGACCTGTGGTGTACCCCAGGGTTCAATCCTTGGGCCACTGTTATTTAATTTATATATGATTCCTCTGGGTGAAATCATGCGTGACTATGGGATATCCTACCACAGCTATGCAGATGACACTCAGATCTACATGGCCCTCTGCCCAAACGACTACGGTCCCCTTTACTCACTGTGTAAATGCCTTGAGCACATAAACAAATGGATGGGACACAACTTAGAAGCTTAGAAGATGCTGGCTGACATAAGTATATTGATTTTAGAGATGCTTGGAGAAAACTAGTAGCCTGAAGGCCTTTTGCTAATTATAATGTTTGGTGGAGTTTTTCATGATTTAGACTGTGACTCTTCGTTCCAATAAAGGAAAAACCTAAAACTACAGCATAGCACTGGGTCTGTGTATTTTGGATTACCAGTGGTAGGAGAAGAAAAGAAGTCTAATATTTAAGAAAAATTTGCTACTGCTAGCAAAATGTTACTCCAGTAAAAGTAGAAGCCATCTGTTTAAAGTTTCCACTTTAGTAGTTGTACAAAAGTACTTGCTGTTTAATTTACTTCCGTATTTAATGTAATTGTCCTGTTGTATAGTACACTGCTCACAAATATTAGGGGATATTTCATTTTGAAATATTAAATGACATATCCCTTAATTTTTGTAAGTAGACTAACCAGAGTGACTTGTTTTTTGTTTGATTGCTTTCTTATCTACCCATTGTTTTTGAAATACTATGATTATGAACAGTAAAAATGTCCATTGTGGCATGAAAAGCCAAGATGGAATGAAATTTTCCTTCTTTTATTTAATGTAAAACAATTGTTCTCATGTTTCCTGACCACTGTACCATCAGTAGATGCTTTAGCTAAGCATGCATGGAAGAAGAATGTGAGTACGAGAATGTGAATACAAATTGTGTGAATGTTTTATGTGGACATAATCAGCTTTGTACAATTAGCAAATGAAGTTAGCAGATCCAATAAGCTTATTGAAATGCAGCCATGCACTGATTTGTGCGTTTCAGTTTAAATGTACCACATGTTCTATCGGCTATTTTAACTTTTAGGCTGTGTTTAAAAGTAATGAGTAGAATGTCTGTTATATAAATGTAGCGGTGTACAGATTTGTACATGGACATTTTAATGGCGCAAAGAAAAAAAAACCCAGACAACAGAAATACTCCAGTAATGTAGAAATCCTTAGAAATGGTTCTTAAGTACAGTAATTGTCTACTGTCCTCCAGTGAGTATAACCCCAAATTAGAGAAGTTAGATATTATTGTTTCATTGATTTGCTTGCTTAAATGACGAGTTATGGTTAAATATCCTAACACATCTTCTGTTTCTTTCCTAAGAGGAGAAACAAGTGAACATCCTGATTAACAATGCTGGAGTGATGGTATGTCCATACAGTAAAACAGCAGATGGATTTGAGATGCAAATTGGGGTCAACCACATGGGTAAGTTTAACTGATTTAAAATTACTATAGAGGCTGTGGAAAATCATCATAACCTTTGAAATAGTCACTTTTAGTGTCTTACATCTGGAAATGACATGCCATTAAACATATTCTCCTGCTTAATTTGAACATTTGACCATACAAATAAAAAGCACCTATCTAACCATGGTGATTTCCTTGTACTACTAGTTTTATTCGATAGTAATCAGAACCATTTCTAATGAGGGGCAAAATAGTATGTGATCTGGAAGGTCATTTGTTATACCTGAACATGTTTATAATAACACTGGGTGACAAAATGCTTACTTTTGTTTTGTCCCAATAAATGAAATAGGCTGATCTTATTCTGACTTTAATTTAATTTTAAATTGAACAGTACGATACAGGTCCTCACCTATTTACAATGGGTATACAATTATGCAAATACATATTAACTCAAATGTTTGGTAATTCATAATACACTGCTGACAAATATTAGGAGATATTTTTAAACTGATTACGAAGAGTATCACACAAGAACTGCTGGACAATCTGGTTTTGTCCAAGCCCCATCACTGTCAGTGTGTTTTGGCAGTCTTTGGTGATCATACACCCTACTGAATAGTCAATGTCAGTTTGACATGCTTCTGTTCACCGCCAGGAACATGTCACTTGCTACTCAATCACCATAACTGACTTTCTTTGACTTTTCATTTGCGTTTCTTGTGATCTTTGTAAATTGCTTCATATGCATTTATAAGCAGTGTATATAATGTATATATTATATTAGCATACCTAACACGTGCTTGTCTAACGTCGGTTGACAAGCATAAGTGGATAAGATAATAAATTCATGTACTTTATTGAATAATGTATTAAAAGTGAAAACAAAACAATTATTGTAGTGAGGCTTTTCATCACTACTTTTCTCTGTGCTCATCCCTGCTGTCACATGACTCTGTATGTCACACATGGATAGCGGCATATCTCTTGCACTGGAAAATTTAAAATTCAGAGAGCAGTTTCTGCTGGATGTGTATTTATGTCTATTATCAGAATTCCCATCATAAAGTCAGAATATTATAAAAAATATAAAGAGAACCGAATTAATCAAATGAAACAACAATATATACAACTTTTATATAGGGTTAGGCAGTAGAGGAGTATTCTGGAATTTCTGCTTTATACACTGGATTTATCTAATTAAAGCACCACTACACCAGTCAAAAGACTTTTTCCTCAAAAAGGATGCTGTTAATGACACATGGTTGTCGCTAGATGGTGCCAAATACATTGGTTCATTTCTATGTTTATCTTCAGTAATATCAGCTAACTACATTTATTAGACTTTTTTTTTTATCATCCATCCTTTTAGAATAATGTTCTGATTATTTATTTTTTTATTTGTGGCAAGCATGTTTCAAAGGCATACTTTATGAACACACTATTTTCCAGATTTGAGGTACTGGAGAAGTAGTTCTAGTTTCAAGATTGGCTGTCTTCGTGAAACTTTTTATTTTAAAAAGGGGGATGTATTGACATATTATAAATGGGCTATTCCATGACTTGTTTCCTCTCTTAACCACCATATCTTCATGTAAGTTTTATAAATTATATAAAATGTATAGGTTTCAGTGTCCAATAAGTGCTACTGTTCTGATACACTGATACAGTTATCATAACTGCCTTCACATCTCCTTTAATCACATACAAATACACATTACAAACCTAGTCTTAACAGCCTTTGTTAGTTCTGCACATTTGTATGCTTTGGCTGAAACCATAAATCCTAGATGACCACGAGTA